>CM029637.1:37255404-37336799 GCA_017311315.1 Dendrocalamus latiflorus
CACATATACAATTCAGGTTTGCACAGATAGATTTCAACTCAATTCCACACACATTTCAGTTCAACTCACATATACAATTCAGGTTTTCACATTGACATATTCATTACAATTTGAAAGATACATTTTGATTCTATTCATAGAAGAAAAATGATGATAGAAGAACAATGTAGAAATCTAGAAGAACATTTCTACATTGTGCTTGCTTTATGCTGCATAGAGATGGGGTGGGCGGCGGCGCTCGGGGAGCAGCCTGGGAAGTCGGCGGGTTCGCTCGGGGAGGAGCCCAGGAGGTAGGTGGCGGCGCTCCAAGGGGGCGGGTTCACCTAACCTAGAGCCGTGCAGGGGAGGAGCCCGGGTCGGAGTCCGCCGCAAAGCCTGGGGAGAAGGGTGGCAACGCCGGGGAGGTCGGCGGCGCTCATTGAGGAGCTCCAAGGGGGCAGGTTCGCCAAACCCTAGAGCCGCGCGGGAGGAGCCCAGGGAGGTTGGCGGCGCTCAGGGAGCAGACCAAGTCGGAGGGCGGAGGCGCTCGAGGAGGAGGTTGGCTCGGAGGTCGGCGGTGCTCGGGGAGAAGGGCGGTGGCCGAGGCTGGGGAGAAGGGCGGTGTTGCTGAGGGGGAGAAGGGCGGCGACGCTGGGGATGGAGGGAGGCGACGTCCCGAACCCTAGAACTGGAGTCGGGAAGGGGACGGCGCGTCTGAGCGGGAGGCGCAGGCGAGGGCAAAAGCAGAAAAAATTGATGCCACGCGGGGAGTTTTCTGCAAAAACACACCGGCGGATGGATGCTTGTCTCAATCTTAGCCACACGCGGGAGATCGGATGGCCCACAGGGGCGTTAGCACCTTATCACTGAATAGGGCATTAGCACTAGATATGCTCCACATATATATATATATATATATATATATATATATATTGAGCTGAGTACATACTCTTACTTCTAATATAACCTTTTAATAGTGTTATTATACCTTTTTAACTATTTGAGCGTACTCTAATAATGATTATAAGATACTCCAAAATGAGTTCCATAAAAAATTTCATCAAAGTCCACTTTTTATAGTATAATTTGTATATACTCTTTTTATATATAGAAAAATGTATATAGCAAAAGCAAAGGGCTCCGATGAAATTTGTTTAACTAAGTCGTATTGGAGTATCTTAGAATTAGTATTTAAATATATCAAAAGTGATAAAGAAGTATAAAATATTCATTTAAATGGTATATTGAAAGTGGGAATATGTACTCCTCGACGTAGAAAAAGGCTTTATATATATAAGAAAATGATTACATACTTCTGGAAGTACATACTCTCACTTCTTACATACCGCTTAAATGATGTTATTATACATTTTTTTTACCTTTTTTAAGTATATTCTAATAATGATTATAAGATACTCCAAAGTGGGTTCTATGAAACATTTTATCGAAATTCACTTTTTATAGTATAGTTCGTGTATATACTTTTTTTATATAGAAAAGGGTATATAACAAAAATGAAGAACTCCAATGAAATATTTTCAAACAATCGTATTGAAATATCTTAGAATTATTATTTAGCATTTAAGTATACCTCGAAACATAGCATTTGGAGAAATGCCACTCAATTTCATAAGATTTGAAATTTGCCACTCTGTTTCTCGACTTCTTTGATATATACCATTTTCTTTGATTTTCCCTTGTTGCTAAACTTTTTCTCCTCCTTTTGCATTTATCCTCACCTGAACTTCCCATCTTGCCCCTACCTCTTCCTCTCCCTGTCTTGAATGGATCAAATCAAATCGGATGGAATCATCTGGCGGCGGCGCATCCCAGCGAAGATCCTCACCCATCCATACAAGACAGGTCGACGGGGCATCATCTAGGCGGTGTGGCTCCGGGAGCGTAGGGTGGCAGCCTCCGCGAGCAACTTAGACTGGGCTATAGCAGTGACGGACTCAGAAATTTTAATATGGGTATTCAAAATTACAAAACTATTATTCAATAAAGAATATAAAGATCTATAATAGTGAAAATTAAAGTATAATTGTTCATACTAGAGACAACATCTTAAATAATATAAATAAATTACAAAATAATTAAAAAACTAAAAAATAATGTGATGATGTTTCATGCCTTCTGCGTCGTTGGGGTTCGGAAGTTGGCTTTCATTATAAATCGGTTTTGGCATCGAGGTAGAAGCTACTTTCTGCACCTTTCCAACTCTCTTCCATAAAGATTTCAAATCTGCAGACTTCTTCATTTTTTAAAACTCAAAGATCTACAAAATCAAACATATACCTTTAGGACAACATAATGCTAAATGATTCAAATAAAATGCATTAGACATGGTCCTTCCAAATTAACCTGTGCAGTTGTGATTGCTGAAGCATCTGGGTGGTCAGCAAGGTAGGCTTTGTGATCACATAGATCTAAACAATCACAACCTAACACCATTGTGCATTAACCATTGCAACAAGCATGAGAAGGAATCTATAGCACTGAACTTCATTGACTCAACATCATATTCAGGACAGGTTCTTCACCAAGCTTAGTCCCAACAAGAACAATTGAAACATTCGGTGCAAACTAGTGAAGCTCTGGCATTCACTGCTTGATCAAAAAATAGAAAGATCACTAGTTCAGATTATGCATTCCAGTCAAATAATAGGCACTTATCTGGAAAGCAAAATTGTGATGAATACTTGGATGTTGGTCAAAGGTGGTCTAAATGTCAACTATGTCACAAGGAAAAGTAAATGTTTGCTATAGCTACTTTGGTCAGTATTTTCATGTGCCGGGGATTCGGATATCTGTAGTCTAGATTAGAACTTCAGGCTTGGATTCTTTCCATCAACGCAGAGAAAAAATAGGTATATATACTTGCTAATCTTATTCAGTTATTTGTTAACTTTACTGCATAGAGTACCTTCTTTAGAACATTCTCATATCTTGCCCTGCACCTGCTGATCAAGGAGAAAGCCAACACAAATATGTCTGCACCTCTATAACTCGGCGGCCTCAACCTATTGTAGTCTTCTCGACCTGAACGAAGAAAAGAAAAGAGAACAAGATAAGAGGTTCAGATTTTGAACACTAGTAAAAAAAAGCTCAGCAAATGAAACAAGACGAATCAATACTAGCGATGTCCCATAGCCCCAGCCCCAAGTTGACAATGTTGCCATCCATCGAAAACATTAGCACTGAAATTATCAAACAATGTGGGGATGTAATCCTATCAAAAGAAAAAAGAACAGAATGTTGTCATCAGCCTTAGCTACAACACCAGAAATGGCGCACTTCATGATGATGCAAGGCTCACATGTTCCTCAAGGAGGAAAGGAAGAGGAGCAGACATAGCAAAAACACAGACATGGTGACTAGTGAGTGTGCTAGTAACCTACTAATCTTGGCAAACACTCGCCGGTGAGGTACGCCATCCATCTTCGGAGATGCCTGCCATCTCCGCCGCCACCTCAATCGTCGTCGCCTCTAGCTCTAGGGGTCCACAGGGGAGAGACCGAGAGGGAGTCGAGACTCGAGAGACCTCCGTGGCAAAACGTGGCTGAAGGGGCCAATCCACATTCCGCAAATGGGACAGTCCAGTAGGATGGGGGAATGGGCCAAATAAGTTCAGTAGACATTTGCGCTGATTGGGTATGAAAATAATGAATTTGATCAACTAAGTATATATATATATATATATTATACCTTGTATATACTGGTTTTTTTTTGCCAAAAATTAAGGTATTTAGCCGAATACCCTTGAATCATGGTGAGTCCGCCCTTGGGCTACAGGGGTAGCAACCTTGCTGCGTAGCTGGGTGACGGGATGAGGTGGCAGCCAGGGGGCTGCGTAGATCGGGGATCTGGCGGCAGCCGTGGTCGGCGCAAGGATGGGTGGAGAGGGGCGGAGTAGCAGTAGTCGGCAAGATAGACGAGCGGTGGTGTTCATGCTTGTGTGTGTTTCTATCCTTAGTGAAGGGAGGAGTTGGTGAGAGAGTCAATTCTTAATGTAGACGTAAGCCTCGGTAGTCACTTCTTTGTTTGCTTACCAATGCACCAATAGCAATGATAAATAGAATCTTCTTCTTCGATTTTCTTGGATGTCTATGTTGTTGCCTTTACCCTAAGGCAAGCCGGCGAAGAGGCTTTCTTTTTTAGATAGGATTTTCTTGGATGTCTTTGATATGTATGTAACTTTTTTTTACGAAGCATGGATTTGAATTTACAGTATAATTTATTAGAGATCATTGCAATACATAGGATCTCAGCTAGTTAAGTGTGTGTAGGTCATTTAGCGCCAATTTTTAGATGATTGCGCCAATTTAGTACATTGCTAAGACAGCATTTATGTCCGGTGCCATTATGGTCATGTTCTTTTAAGATGTGATTAATAGCTTTTGTGTACATTTTTTGAAATAGCAACGAACGATAAAGACACCAACACAAACGACACGTATGGTTTTATACTTGAGAAGCCGTTTAGAGAAGCCGTCCTGTTTGTTTTGGATTCCAGAGAAGCCAAAGTCAAAAACTACAAAAAAAAACCAAAAAAGATTCTGAAGAAGCCAAAGTAGTAAAAAAAGCCAAAGTTCAGTTTGACGATGGTTTATGGTTTTATTTACTGTAGTTATCTTTTTTTTACTGTAACTAAAATAACTTATTTGGCGTAACTAAATTTAAAAATAAAAAAACAGGTTAGTCCATCACAAACAATGCGAATAAATACGGAAAAAAAACAGCAAAATTAAAGAATAATAAATTAAAAATAGAATCCAGAAGCTATCGCTGAAACGGGTTGAAGCCAGCTCGAGCTTCAAACGTACCAGTGCCATCAGAAGGCTGTACTCTTTGAGAGCTAAATAAATAAGTGAAGGCGCCAAATAAAAGAGCATCTAGCTAGCCAGACTACAATTACTGTACTAAGGCAGAGTGCAAATCCGTCAAATCAGCTATTGCCACAAGTTAGATTGGATCTCTTCCCAAGATTACCAGTCGGATCAGGCAGCAAGTTCAACAACAAGAAAAAAACTGAATTCACGGTTCATTCCACCTGTGGAAACTTAAGCACCCCTTTCTGCGTCAAAGATGGGGTCACACCGGGACTGTAAGCCTGTCGGCTCCAGCACCACATCACATTTTAGACAACTGCCAACATAGTCAGCTCATTATTGATATTGAGCCCAGCATGGTGATAAACGTTTTGCCTTGGAAAACTAGGGAGGAGAGCAAAATGTCCGTGATTCAGGAATGCTCCTGAACTGAAACTGAAGGCCATATAGCGGTTATTGAAATCTTTCATTTGATAACTGCACCACTAAACTGATTTCGCGTAAAAGTGACTAATCCCACAATCTGAGGACCAGCCTTACTATCCGACCTAGCAAAAGCATAGTCCGCACTTCAATAAAAAGGAAACGGGAGCACTTCGGAGTGCCATGCAGATTCTTGAAGATTTCAATAACATGTGAACAAGAGCACATATCCGCAAAACTGCAAAAACCAATTATCTAACCAGGTTTGTAGTGAACAGAGAGTAACAGATAAATGAACAAACATGAAAACCTAAATTAAGTGACAGTGAATATACCTCTGATTCAGGTCGCATGATCATAAATTGTAGGCACCGAACAAGCTGAACTAGCAGCAGCTGTCGATGTGGTACCATTAGCAGTAATGGAAATGTCGTTAGTAGACTCCCGCTCAAACCTGGGCTCTAAATCCAGAGGGTGCTGATCAGATAGATCATTTGACAACAGCAGGCTACAGGGATCAGGATCATCAGCAAGAGAAAAGGACAGGTCATTCAGCTCCAAGTATTGTTCAGTTTCCAGTGCTTCCAGCACAGGTTGAACCAAATGTTCACCACATGAGTCACAATGGTTAGAGATGTGCTCCACTGACTGAGGAGCAACTTCATCCAGTTCATTAAATATTGCTTCACTATCATTGGACATTACTTCGTTGTCATTACCATAGTCAACAGTTGAATCAGGCTGCATCAAAACCAAAAAATCAATATAATTAAAGCAAAGAGCAGCAGACACAAACAGGACGGTACATGGTGTAAAAGAATAATTACCAATGGACCATCTTGGCGAACAGTGTTTAAAAAATTGGTCGAGAAACAACCGATAATCCCAGCTAGCTGCTGTACATGTATGCTATCAAAAGGAATATCAGGAGAAGAAGTCCTGTCAGGACGAACACAATTGACAGTGTGTTCGCAGTCAGTTTCTGACAAGGGGCCCAACGAAACCTCGCCATCATCACTACCAGCCAGGTGTTGACCAGCAGAGTTCAACCCACCATGACTTGATTCAGGTGCACAAAGGGGCACAGATGGGGCAAAAGAGGGAAGCTCCCCATTCGCATCATTCCAATCCTCCTCATTAAATGGAGCGCCATACTGTTCCCCAATCTTGGGACCTGGACCACTCTTTTTAAATATTTTGCAGAGAACGCAAGCATCCTGCAACAAGGGGTAAAAAGATTACGATACTGCTGTAGGAGCATCGCTAACAAAATAATCATTTTAAGTGCTAAACTCTTCTCAGATGGAAGAATAACTTCCTTTCTTTCCCCAAGCAAGGACCTATACACTTCAGTTTAAGGAGCAATAGTAGCGATGCTCTGATTGTGACACTGTTTGTGTTTGACTGCTTGCACCTTTCTATCTCTGCTACTGCTACTCGTGATGCACTTCCCGGATACAATCTCAAGACTTACCAAAAACAAAAGGCCAAATATATTTAGGATTAAAAGGATGAAATAAATTGATGTCATGAGTGTCTCTATGTAAGTTGAAGACAGTTAAGCAAGTACTGGAAAAGGAAAAGTTACATGTACTCAACATTGATGTTTTTTGAATATGTGCTGATATATAATGCAGTTAAGTGTATACGATATGGACTTTCAGATCCAAACCAAGAATGTTAAGAACATTGCAAGGATCAAATGAGGATATCAGAGGAAACAGAAATACATAATTTGCAGCTCTCATTAACAAGGAGACTTTGCAAATTGAGGCAGCTATGATGCCGCATGCATTCTCATGTCTTTGTTAATGTGCTGTCCACATAATTTGCATTTTTCTTCTTCTATTTGATAGCTTCACACATGCATGAGGATCCACGGCTATGTACTGAGATCAGCAAAATACTCAATAACCACAACAGCATTGTAGGAAACTTAGTTGATATATCTAAATAACCCCAAAGCTTTTAAAGTGTTTCATTGGTTTCTCAACTCCCCTAATCACCAAACTTCTCATCTCTAACAACTGCAAATAATTTAACAAGGGTACCATCTCTAAGGTGGATACTTGTATTTTAAAAACGAATCCATTTCATAAGGTAGCTACTGAAGCTACTACAAACACACCAACAAAAACATACCAGTTTAACACCAGAAGCAGATAGTTCCTTGTCCTCCAGCCTATATTCATACATTACCCAGTCAGTTCTATCACCACGTGGTGGCTTGCCAAGATGAAACACCAAAGTTCTCTTCATCCCAACAGTCCGAGAATTATATACTACAGGCCGGTCCTTTCCAGTAGCTTTCCAATACCCAGCTTCAGTTGACCGGTTAGTTCTTGACCCACTAGAATATTTCCTATCACGTGGGCAAAAGAAATACCATTCCAGATCCCTACTCTGCAAGGAAGCTTTCTCTGCAACAAGTTGAACAAGAGACAATAAAACATTAGAACAGTTTCAAGGCCGGTCATCTGCAAAGCAAGATATTTTACAGGGCAACCAGCCAGCCACATGTAAATACATGGTTAGCACAACACCCTGGACTAAGCCAAATTTGATGCACACGTAGAGGGAAAAAAAGAAAGGCATGGCATTGAGTAAACACATGGTTATACAATTATTCAGAATGTTAATACAACAGTAACAAGTGAAAAAACGTCTGCTCAGAAAATATACCTGGAAGATCCCAAGGGGCAAATTTGTATAGATCAATCTCCGAAATAGCATTGCAGCGTAGCTGTTTTCCCAATAACTTCCTCTTTAAATAGTAGACAGTCAGTTCAACATCAGTTGGATGAAACCGGAATCCAGGAGGAAGCGATCTCTTGGCCATAAGGAGAATAGTGCCTGGTCTATGCTAGCTAGTGTAATGAGATCCAAAATTGATCTTAGCTCAAAAATAAAGAACAAAAGGGGGTTGCAGTTAAAAAAGAAGAAGAATCCTTGGTTGAAGCAACAAAGAGAGAAGCGCAAGGTGACGGTTGGGAAGTCCAGTATGACAAAGATTTTGCTAACTATCAAGTCCAATGTCGAAATATTATCGAGCGCCAGAAGCAACTACGACATCCGCACCAAAGAAACCACAGATAATCCTTTCTGCTATCAAAAGGCATTTGAAGAGCAAGCACAGTCCTGTATGAAAGAATTTACATATTATGGACGGGGTAAGAAAAGTATTGTTCAGCTTTTTATAATCCTTGTTCAACTTAACAAAATGAACATGATGTTACCTACATCTTCTGAGTATCTGAGGGACTTAAGGCACTAAAGGCTAGCACCAGGGAACAAAAAATAAAGTTGGGCATTTGTTTATTTCGTGAAAGAAATGAGAAAAACAATATGGGATAAAAATGCTACCCACCCATAGATGCGAGTAAGAGAAATGAAGTGCAAGGGCCCATCCAATTAGATGGCATTTACGTGGATCAAATGCATCTATCTGAGGGCAAGGAACGCTGTCGTGTCTAACTACTCCGGCTGGAGCTCACTGCGCCAGCTGCCGGAGAAGGGGGAGGGGGGCCAGATCTGGCAAACCGTGGAAACAGTGGCAGACTAAATATTTTCAGAATGGGTGCTCGGAATTAACAAAATACTAGGTGTTCCTCCCGCACGTTACGACGGCTCTAAATAAGAGGGAAATATGGCAATCCACTGTTGGAATCATGTAAAGATTATACATAATAGGTTTTAAACTCCTTTCATTATAGAAATGCACTCAGTTTCCGATAAGCTAAAAAGCTTCAGCAAATCGAAAAAATTGAGCTTTTATAATTCGTAAGATTCTTATAGTAAGCTTGTTCTAAAAGAATATTGGAGAAAGGTAAACATGATGTCCAAATTATGTTTATTTTTCTTTCTAGTCTTGTGCATAGCGGTAACTCTCTCCTTCCACTTATCCAAACACTCAATTCTTAAATATTCCATGTGTTTCTAATTGAGGGTTTTACACTTTGCATTCATATGATTTTCCTATACTTTCTTTTATATTCGTGTGTTTATCGTTCTAGCATATTCCAAATAGGTCTCAGTTGGGAAATTAAATTACCAAGAGGACATTGCAAAGCATGTGCGTTTGCTAAAAGGCAATTCATATTGTTTGAGAAATGTAGTCGATATTAACGTACATTAATTAGCGACATGCTAGGATCAGTCGATCAGATGCACCTGCTGGATGCTGCCTCTGCAACCTGCCCTGCGCTGCTCGTTGCCGCTGCGGCACAGCACCCACCGGCCGCCGCCACGGAGTGCCAGGCGCAGCCCGCCCTCGCTGTTATGTCGACCGTTGGCTCAGTCTCGGCGTCTCGCGGTCTCGCCAGCTGCGCGCGCTGCGCTCCTCCGGTCCCAGGCCGCCGCCTCGCACGGGCGCGGCCGTTGCTGCCCAGCGCAGCCTTTGCCCTGCACGCGCGGCGCCCGGCACGCGCCGCCGTTTGCCGGATGTCGCTGCGTGCCGTGCCTCCTGTGTCGCGTCCCGAGGCGATCGAGAGAGAGAGATGTCAGAGCTAGGGTTGAGGGGAGAATGGCCAAATGGGCCATCAAATGGGCCTTTGAGAGGGACGTGTGGGTGCGATTGGGATGATGTGTTCTATATTGGATTTTTTTTTGGCTAAAAATTTTAGGTGTTCAATTCATCATCATGAATTTAGGTGGAAACTAAGTAAGGGGAGGAGAAGAGCTTGAGAAGGAATACACACCTTATATGTCTTTTCTATGCATTCTTTCCAAAGTTGCAGATATGAGGTTTTGACCATTGATTTAGACAAATGATATTTCTCAAATTGTTCTGTACATAGTGTCCGCTAATTTCTCTTGTTAGATTTATATGTGTTTAATTAGTTTCATTACATAATTTCTTTTAAATAATGGAATTAGTGTATTGTTTTTATTTTTTATTTTGGAAAATGATAGCATGTACCATACCATGTTAATGATATTATGCGCAATGTGTATGCACCTATCTAGTTTATCAAGTATCAAATGAGAGAGAGTTTCATGAGAAGTTCTAGATTACCCAATTTAAAAATTCAGAGATCCTTAGAAAATATCTAAGTGCTTTAGATATTTACTTTGAATGGATGATTATTTCTATTATCATGAATTTAATGGTTATACTAGTCCATATGTATGTGCAAAATACATCATTTCTCGTATGCGGATATGCTAAGATAGAGCATAAGAAAAGACAAGAGTGTGAGAGCTAGATATGACATGGATCAACTAGTAGATTAACTGATGCACAAGGGTGGCCCGATCTTGACGGTACAAATAGCAGCTTCTCCTTGCGGCAGCAATGATTTTCTTCCTTCTCCTTGTGGCCGATGATAGTATTAGGGTTTCGGTTATAGGAATGAACAACCGAACATCCAACACTATCTTCTCCTTGCGGCAATTGTAGATGGATGATAGGATTGAATTGCACTAGGTCAACAAGAACGCTGAAATAGAAGCAACTAACCGAGTCCCCCAAAAACGTGAGCAAAGAATTGATCACAAATTCAAAAGGATGAACCATGTAGGTTCAATTTCGCAACTCAAGAAACTCATCACTTGATCTGCAGAATTCACTCAAACCCTAATCAGGAAAACCGCAATATCCATGCACAAAATTGCGCCACAAAACCATCATGACTTTTCTGTATTTTCTCAAAGATAAAGCATAACTGCTCCCACATGGGGTATATCGCTTGGCCTTATATTGGTGCTTGTAGCACGACTGACTCACAATCACACATGCACGGCCAAAGACTGATTCGAACACCAAAGATCAGAATTACACATGATTATCGATGAAGGAGAGTCAAAGAGGAAGACGACGAACGGACAGATGTGGTGGCATTGGGCAGCGTAGAGGTGGCGTCGGGCGACACTAGGTTGATGCAGTTCTATACTCTCGGTGACTCGGTGATTTCTCTAATTGGCTAACCCTAATCTTGTCGTTCCGATGTGTTTCAGTGGATTTATTCGATGGTTTAGCATGCCAGGGCCCCCTCTTTATATAGGGACCCTAATGGAGGAGTCCCGGTAGAAAACGATGAAGAGAGGCAGTTGGTGCCAGGTGACACAGGGCTCTCCATGGACTCAAAGTTGTTCTCAAACCTTATAGAATGTGGCATCGGGAGACGCTTGGGCTTTAATTTGGGCCGAAAAGGGGGTCTCATGACCCTGGGCGTCGACCAGCGCTAGCCTGGCCCTGAAAAGTGCTAGGGGTCTAGCAGGCTAGGCTCTGACAGCTTTTGGGCTTCATAACTTTCGCATTTGACCTCTGATTTAGCAAATAATATATGTAGTTTGATCGTTTTGACAAGGCAGACGTCATGGTGATCTTTAATTTTTCATTTGATGAAGTTCATTTTGGCACATTTTTCGAGGAAGCTCTTTTTCAACCAAATATGACATGTTTCAACATATTTCCTGCACATCAGTATAATATCCATCATTATCGAGAATCGTTGGGGTTAGCTGCCAAATAGCACAAAAGGACAAAATATCACATAAAATGATGATAAATGGGGTAAAAAAAATATACAAATCATGCACCAACAATATTTCCATGTATTAAATGAACTTGTACCTCGTTTGTTGGTAGGAAAAATTGCTCCCCTGCCCCAAAGTTTAATAGTGTTTGCTCATTTGCCCCATGATGTCTCACTGACATGCGGGTCCAGAGCCCACATGTCAGTGAGACATCATAGGGTAAATGAGCAAACGCCATTAAACTTTGGGGCACATGAGCAAATCCCCCTTGTTGGTATGGTCACGCTAACAAACAGAACATAAGACCATTATGTAAGAAGATGCACTACTACAAAAAGACTCATCCTGGATACCTCATTATATATGGTTCAACACAAATTGTCGGTGATAAAGTTAACACAGACGGTTTTACAAGATGGACCATCTACGTTCACCACGATGGAAAGAACTGTTTATGATGGCCTACTTATCACAGATGATTTTTATTCTAAATCGTCTATGATATATCATAGATGGTTTAGAACAAAATCGTCTATGATGTCTGTACTTATCACAGACGGTTTTTTGAACCATCTGTGTTGTATCACAGACAGTTAGGAACAAAAATCGTCTGTGATGACTTACTTATCACAGAATTTGAATTTTAGCTTACCCGCTCTCACCGAATTTGAATTTTGCCGCTCATCTCACTAGATTTGCTCTTTAAAATAGAAGGCTGGGGTGTTCTTCTTCTCATCTCCTCTTCTCTCTTCTCACTTCTCCTCTTCTACTCCTCTTCTCCTCATCTCCTCTTCTCTTTTCTCCTCCACTTCTCCCCAAATTTTCCTTTAAAACATGGCCAACTACCTCCCCGAGCTCTTCTATCTGTTTTCCTATTTTCCCCCTCGCCGTCCATTTTTGCCCTTTCTGGTTGCCGCTGTCGGCTCCTCCACCAACACTGAGCCCGCCATCACCTACTCTGGTTGCCTCCTCTGCTTTGTTTAGAAACAACGAAGAGCCAACTCAGCTCCCTTGCCACGTGGGAAGCCAACTCAGCATGCAAATCATCCTGGTTTCTAGTTTGGATCTGATTTAATCTAGTATTACAAGGGGTTAGATAACCGATTTTACCAAAAGTGAAAATTTTCCTTTAGAAAAAGGAGGTGATACTACTGGGAAGACAAAAATGTAGTCACGCACACTGGATCTATGAAGATATGACATATGGTAGAGAACCTGCAGAGAATGAGGAAGAAGTTTGTTTGTTTGTTGTTGCAATTGTTGTTAAACAAACTACGAGACATGAGAAGAGCGAAGTACCCTTTGTAGTTTACCTTGATTGATTTCCTTATCATTGAGAGCCCCTGTCATGCGAACACACTTGACATAGCTCGAAACAAAGAAGAGATGTGCTTGATCCTTGTGCAATGTTCTAAACCTTGAGTTGAGAAGAAGCTGGTGGACCTTTACCTATCATCATCATAGTAAGCAAGAAGATTAATAGAATGGAATGGAATGGTACTACTGCTAGTAGTACTGGTGGATGGAGGTGGCGACAGGAGTACCAGGGTTTCCCACTGGCCCTTGAGGTAGGTAGTGGTGGAGACGGTGGTGTGGCATACGCAGAGTAGGGCACACATGCCGTCGATCTCATCCTCGGAGTAGATGTAGATGCGGAGGTCCGCGTTAGCGTAGTGGCGAGTAGTGGTGGAATAGGAGGATGGGTGGGGGGCGGTTGAGGAGGCGGGTGAGGAGGAAGGTGGCGGCGGTGAGGTGGAGGGTGGCCACCTGGTGGGCCCATGTGTCGGTTGAGGAGGCCTACTCAAATTGAATGCTTTATTGCACTCTTGTCAGGAGCTGCCTGAGACGCGTGGATGCGGCGGAGGAGAGGAGGATCCCATCGGTAGGAGGGTAGTGCTAATGTCTGCAATGGAGGTGTGTGTGTGTGTGTGTGCACGCACGCGTGTTAGTTAATGGGCGCAATCGCATTTGCTACTAATTGGCATAAAAAAAACAAGCAAGGCAAGGGACCATGAGCTGGGCCTCATCCTGGCTGGCTCCATCACCATTCATTCATGGGTTGGGTCTCCTCCTCAGTGTTGTGTTAGCTAGGTGCCAGCCCAGCTGATGGATGCGCGAAGAAGCTGTCATGTGGCCGGATGTTAGGCATGTGGAGATGTGCGCCTAGTTCACTGGCGTTTAAATCATAAATTTAGCATTGGTGTTCATTAATTTTAGAAGTATACAAATGCGTGTGCGTTCAATAGAAAAACATGTGTTCGCACTTTGTGAGCCTTTGGATGTCTCTGAGCAATTCTAAGCGTATGTAGAGGACACACACATCTTACATCTATGTATGGATAGTGTATGATAGGGGTGGAAACGGATCGGATACGGTCGAATAGTCTTAAATACGAATACGAATCCATATTTTTCAAACGAATACGGATACGAATTCGGATATTCTTAAATACGGATACGAATATTCTCGAATACGAATACGGATATTTTCGAATACGGATTTTCTCGGATACGAATATCGGATAAAACGGATTCCTACCGGTTTTAACGATTTTCACCAGTTTTTGACCGGTTACCGGTTTTAAACCGCCTAAATTCAAATTTTGAATCACAAAATTTGTACGATTTTTTCATAAGTTCTAGAAACGGATCGAATACGAATCGAATAGTCTCGAATACGAATACGGATACGAATATTCTCGAATACGAATGCGAATACGAATACTCTCAAATACGGATACGAATATTCTCGAATACGAATACGAATATTTTCGAATACGGATTTTTGCTTACCATATTTGTGTTTTCTCGGATACGAATATCGGATAAAACGAATTATCCGTTACCGTTTTCCACCCCTAGTGTATGATGTTGAGTGTATGCCAGGGTTTTCAACCCAATAAAAGAAATTACAGTAGTTAGATGGATCGTGAAAAAATACAGTAACAAGAGGTACCTGAATTCTTTTTTTTAGCTAGCCTAGCCCTAAAGCCCATATCCATATATAATAGAGAATGGATTTTCGCGCGAGCGCTTAATTCGAAGCAGCAGAGAGAAGCATGGAAATTTCAACAAAAACAAGAGTCCGTGACCAGCCTTTTTGGTCGCCCGCTCGCTGGCAGCTTGTCTTGTCTCTCTCTCTTTTGCTTGCTTGCTTGCTTGCTTGCGCCCACCACTCCTCAATGCTGGCATATCATGTGACTCACCTCGCCACACACGCACGCACGCACCCGTAGCATGCATTCTGTCTAGCTTGTTGATTAACTAGCCTAATCTAATGCTTGTGTTTTACTATACTATAGATAAAAAAGAATATTATATTAGCCTAATCTAACATTCTTTTTTGTTCGAGATTTTTAGGGAGGGAGCTAGCAGCGAGAGTTGCAAGGGAAGACGTATCCTCGCAACCACTATTTTTTTTTAAATTAGTAGAGGTAATAATATATTAGTTAGGTTTGCTCATGCATTTGGAAATTATTTAAGTTTACATTCACTCTATGTTAATAGTACCAAAAAAAAGAAAATTCTCATAAATTTAAAATCTTAACATTTATCAGATTTTTCTCTTTTTTGTTACTCTGAACATAGAATAAATTTGAATTTAAAATTTTATACATAGGTAAAGCAAGTTTAGGAATACATGTAGAAATTTTTTTGAAAATTTTTACAACTTTTTAGGTTAAATACACGATGAGTGTATCGTAAGGTAAGTGCATAATAATTTTTGCCTTCGTAATATTATATCTTTATTAGTATATAATAAGATGAAGCTATAAAAAAATAACGATCAAAGACCGCGAAAATAAAAAAACTTGGCTGAAGTAGGGAGCACATACCACTGCACACAACTAACATTAATTCCCCGTGGGTCTAAATAGAGAAGGTCTGGTAAGATTTTATTTTCCCGGCAGGTACTGCATCTGCATATATATATATATATATATATATATATATATATATATATATATATATATATATATATATATATATATATATATATATATATATATATATATATATATATATATATATATATATATATATATATATGTCGTGCATACAGACATGCGTGATTTAATCGTGACTAAAAATCGATCTGCTATCTTGTACTTGTAGTAGAATTAATTAATTATATATAGGATATGGATGAGAAGGCCGGCCGGAGGAGCTAGCTAGCCGAGGAGTGAGATGATGTCGAGGGCAATGGTGCAGAGGTGCTCCAGCCCCTCCTCCCTCCTCGCCAGCTCCGCCGGGTACGCCGCCTTCTGCCTCCGGAACAGCGCCCGGCACACTGCCGGGTACTCGGCCGCCGCGCTTACGTGCACCGAGGCGTAGTCGTAGGCCTCCTCGGCGATGGAGTCCCGCGCCGCGAGGAGCGCCTCCCGGGCGTCGGCGTACTTGGCGGCGCAGGTGCGGAGGAGGAGCTGGCCCTGACCTGAGTCTGAGTTAGTACTGGCCACCGTGGCAGCGGGAGGAGCAGCAGTGGCGTTGGCGAGGAGCTCGGAGGCTGTGGCGGAGGCGTTGGCGGCGGCTGCGGAGACGGCAATGGCGCAGAGGCCGCGGACGTCGGCAGTGGAGCTGGAAGGGTCAGCAGCGAGGGCGGCGATGCAGAGGTCGTAGTAGGTGGTGGAGTTGCAGGTGGACTGCAGCAGGGAGGGCCTGCTACTGTGGTGCTGGTGCTGCTGCGCTGCAGCTTTTTCTATTGGTATGAGCGGGGTTGGGCGGCCGTCGACGGGGGGGAGGAGGAGGAGGAGGAGGAGGAGGAGGAGGGAATAGAAACAACAAGCAGCAGCAGCAGCAGCAGACCGAGAGGGCGCCATCATCATCGATCTGAGCGCGCGGAGCAGGGTGTCCTTTGCGCTGCAGCAATATGTATATTGGTTGATATATAATGCATACATACTAGCTAGCTAGCTAGCTGCCTAGCTGGTACTACACTACAAGAATTAAGCTGCATGCAATGCACCGCGCGAGATTGTTTGATTTGTTTGTTTATTTTTTGGTCTAGCTGGTTGGCCAGTTGGTTGTAATTGTCGGCTTGCTTCACGTGATCACATCGCACTGACGGAAAAGAACAAGACGACGATGAACAAGGAGAATCAATGATGTATGTATCTCCATGCTTGCTGATGGGGTTTTGGAGCCCAGACCCAATAGCTAGCTAGATGCGGCCCAGCAGAAAGGTGGAGTCAAGCCCATGGGTGATGGGCCAAGGCGCCGGTCGGTGAGAGCGCGGGCCCAGTGCCTGTCCGTGGTGTTGGCCCTCTCCGCCTGCCTCCCATCGTACTCCAACGCCGCCTTCTGCCTCGCCGGCAACGCGCAGAGCCTCCTCTGCGCTAGCGCAAAAAGTAGACCCTATCTTGAAATAACATTTTGTTTGAAAGATACTGTAAAAAAAAGTTTAAAAAGTAGCTTTTAGAAATTAGAAAGAAGAGATCCGCCATTTTTTTTTTTACTTTAACCAGCTAGTTGGATGGGTCTTGCGATGCGAACGTGAGCCTGGCCTCTCCCAAATTAAAGCAAGAAAATGTTTGGATTTTCTTGCTTCGGCGCCGTTGAAGAAATTGGGAGGGAGGAAATTAAGGAAGGCTGATGGTGGCCTAGAAGAGGCCCAAATTACGTATGCATCCAAGTGCGCAGGTAACTATTTTCTTTTAGAAAAAAGGAAATTAAGGTACGTACGTGTACATGATGCATGCATGAGCAGATACATATCATCATTTCCACCAAGTCCAAGTGGCGATACGATCCGATGGCAGGCAGGCAGTTCTACTACTACGACGACGACGACGTGCTGGTACGTAGATTCTTATTGACGATGCATGCGTGCGTGCATCTTGTCTTGCTAGCTGGATGATCGATCGTATGCTATGATCTCCAGTCCAGTCCAGTATACTAGCTAGCTGCTAGTATATATGGATGATTAATTAATTAATAGGTGAGAGTACGTAGTATATTATGCATGCATGCATGCGTAATTAGTTGAGGACTCTGCAGCTCCTCCTGACGTCCCCGTCGAGCTTGAGGTCGAGCTGCCCCATCTTGAGCATGCCCTGCTGGAACGTGTAGAAGAACATGAGCTGGTTCTCGGCGAACATGTTCACCAGCATCTCCGTCTCCGGCGACCCCTCCACCAGCGTCTGGTCCGACGTCAGCAGCCCCCTGCTCTCCTGCAGCCCCCTGAAGTAGTCCGTGTCGAACGCGTTGCTCGTCGAGTCGAACTCCGCCGTCGCCCCGTCGCCGCCGCTCCCGCACGTGCTCGCCAGCGACGCCGCCAGCCCCGCCTCCAGCGACGGGTCCACGTCGTTGGTCGCGTCGAACTTGCTCAGCCGGTTCTTGAACGACGCGCAGTGCGCCACCCCCAGCGTGTGCCCGCCGGACAGGGCCACCAGCTCCGGGACGGTGAAGCCGTGGGAGGCGAACAGATCCGTCAGCACGGAGGCGTTGAGGCTGGGCGCGGGCAGAGCCACGGTGTCCGCCGCATCGGACCGGAAGCCGTCCCTCCTCCCGGTGGCCACCTCGTAGTAGGGCCCGCCGGCCATGTAGACCGCGTCTCTCGCGGCGAGCGCCAGGATGTCAGCGCACGACACCGTGCCGGGGCAATGCTCCTCCAGCGCCTCCTTGACCGCGTCGATCACCTCGAACCCGCGCAGGCTCTTGTTCGGCGGCGCGTCCTTCTCCGCCGTGCTGTCCGACGTCGAGTCCAGCAGCACGGACGCGTCGCAGCCCTGCACGAAGCAGTCGTGGAAGTGCAGCCTGAGGAGGCCGGCGGCAAGGGTAGGGTCCTTGTAGAGGGCCTCGCCGACGACGTTCTGGACGACCATCTCGGCGAAGGGGCAGCTCATGTAGTAGTACTCCATGCTCAGCGCGCCGGCCACACCTACCACGCCGCCGGCCGCCGCCACCACCAGCACGCCCACAATTACACTACTACAGATAGTCGCAGCTCTCATCATCGCCTTCGCCATCGATTAATGTTTGTATATCGACCACCGATCACCAGCTAGCTAGCTAGCTGCTGGCCAGCACCTGATTAAGTATTCCGAACAAGACTAGTAGCTAGTCTCAGTAGTCTAGCTAGCACTGATCGAATTAAGCTGGCAATTAAGCGCATGCATTGCAGGGCATGCACTAGCTAGTACTGATCGAATTAAGCGCATGCATTGCAGGGCATGCACTAGCTAGTTTGGGTACCGTACGTATATATAGATGGAGGCAGCTGTTCACGTGCTTATACTCTTCTTTCTGGCATTGCAGGTCTGTAGGCACCGGATAGATTGATTAGATTGGATCGATCGATGCATCCAATGACACCACCCAAGATAATATTATACCATATCTAGCCCAACATGCATATATAGTCAACGGATAGTTCACTACCCACCGATCATCTCGATCGATTAATACGTACTCTAAATGCATATATTAGGGGAGATTTTAGCATTACACTTATGTGTAAATTACTTACTCGATGATATTAACATCTCATGTGGAACTTATATATATATCAGCCTTTTGGGGCACTTGCCAGCGAGGCTATATATCCCCAAACATGCATTTACTCGTGCACATTATCAGGGCCAAGCTAGCTAACTATATATGCACATTATCCTGATATATTACATATTATTGCATTTGCACGCATCTAAAAGCAATCAAAAGGCAGGGAGGCTTGATATCCCATCCATGATTGATTCAACATGCTAAATTAATGACTTTCTTTCCAAATTGATGCTTTTTTGAATTAATGAATGTTAACGTGTTTGCTTGATATATTATATATCATTGCACTTGCACGCATCTAAAAGTAATCCAAAGGCAGAGATGCTTGGTGCCCAGACACCATTGTGCCCCATTTCAGCGTCCTAATACACACACACACTAGCTAGTCTTTTTCTCTTAGATAGATATTCTCAATGAATCCCCCCCCCCCCCCCCCACATTCCTATTCACCATGCAAATATTAACTTCCATTACTTTTTATAAGGTGAATTTTGACTCGACAGAGAGACTGAGGAGATTACATATAACATGAAGAGATGACCATGATATCCCCGTACGTGTTAATGTATTGGGAATCATAGAGAGGATAATCTGTGTGAAATTTTACTAATAAAAATAATGCTGAAGAGAGATAGAGGAAAAATGAGGCAAATAAAAACTAAAAATGTGAATGGACTAATAAAATTACATGCATGCAGCCCTTATTGTTTGAAATAAGATTAGAAAAGCAGTATATGACTTATAGTATGAAGCAAGATTGGATAAAAGAATTTGGACATGGCATTTAATTCAACAAACAGGTAAAATACCCTCGAAGTTGTAGGAAAAGCTAGCTAAAACGACTTTTATATATCCACACCATTAATTAACGCAATGGGTGGAAGTAATTAATTGTAGTGGGTCTAAAAAAGCTAGTTAATTGTACGTAGTGTAGTGTGTCTGCCATTGCCAGCATGATCGATACATCGATCGGTGGAGTATCCAGTAACGCATGCACCTATGCTATATATGCTATCCTCGTCGATCATCATCTAAAGGCCAGGTAAGTGGCTCACTACAGGCTGCGTCCAGGCCTTTCGAGGACTGATATGTCATGTGGCGACAGCCAATTAGTAACAACTCAGTGATCGATAACCTATTCTATGGCTTGTTTTTAGAGCATGTGCGCTGAGCACGCGCGCATATATGCAGAAGCTATTCGATCAGCCAATTGCTGATTAATTAACCAAAGTAGCCACAGTATATATATAGCAGTGCTGGTTGCGCTGTTGTACACCACGCACCCGGCCGGTCGCCTCTAGGTATATATATATATGTGCATCACTGTCTACATATATGTATTGCATGCAGGTTCTCACTGTCAAATGCATCATACATACATATATAATCAATGGCGAACCTAAGATTTTTAGGATGTGTATTCGAATTTCGGAGCTAGATTGTACAAATACATTGATACCATAATACACCATTTTTCCTAAAACATCAATACAACGATATATATATATATATATATATATATATATATATATATATATATATATATATATATATATATATATATATATATATATATATAAAATAATAAATACAAGAAATATAGAAATTAATGATTTCTTATGAGAAAATGTATGACATAAAGTTAACACAATGACATGAATTAAATAGCAAATTATAAAGATTAACGACAGTTGCATACATTGCTGGTCCTACCCCTTTTTTTTTGCTCTTTTTAGGTCTTTTCCACAAAAATTTTAAATTTACAGACTTCTTCATTTTTTAAAGCTCAAATATCCACAAAATCAAACATACATCAGAGATCAGATACTTGGAACCATTTGTTCACACCTGTGAAACCAAACATACATCAAACATCAGACACCTCCTATGAAAGCGGAAAACGAAATACCATTTCTCAGATATTCTGGAGGTGTATATGCTTGATTTGCACTATAACTTTTCCCATCCCTGCTTTTTTCATTAGACCAAAGCATGAGGGATCATGCATCATTTTGCATTCAGAAAGTTCATTAGAAATTTTGCTTAGAAACATGGTAATTGGTATAAAATGACATGTTCAACTGTTGAATGCAATCAGCATTATCTCTCAAAGCTTATTTGATGAAGTGGTTAACACGATAGAATCATAGAAAACAAACTTCACAGGTTGATCATTTACCTCATCAAAGATAAAGAGGACCCTGTATGCACTTAGGTCATGATATAAAGGCCGTTCCTTGTTGCTACAATATTCTAATGCTTCAGCAATGTAGCACGTAATTAACCCTCATACGCTTAGGTCATGATCAATATTCTAAGATTTTTTTAGAAAAGAACTGACTTGCTCTACTCTGGACTTGTAATGACGAGTTTCAGAGTCGCTGATTTAACTCAATGAACAAGGAGTGTTGCGATCTACTGACACGAGCATCGCTTCCAGCGATCTATTCTAATTTTAGAAAGATATTTCCCTGATAAGGTGGCAATTTTTTTTTGCAAGAAGGTATTTTTAAGTAAAATCTATAGCTTAGTACATCTAACAACAAGAACTTTGCCATTTCGGCTGGCCGCAATCCAAATAAAAAGAGATATATTTTCCCAAAGTTTTGAGATCTGTAATCTACATACAGATAAATAATCTACTACATGCAACTGATGCAAGTAAGCATGGAGCAGTATACCAGCCCTGTAGCCGGTAGGTCCTCCACGACATGATGGGGGTGTTGCGTTCTCAGGGACGCCTCTCTGCCTCGACGAGCTTGTCCCGCATCTTGGGTGATGTTGCCTCAATCTCGGCCGCTAGGTGGGTGGCTAGGGTTTCCACAAGGGGAGATTAGAGAGTGGAGAGCCCTTAGAGCCATTGGAGAGGCTTGCGTATGAGTCGAGTGGATTAGTGGCGAGAGGGGGGCGGGCGGGGGAATGGGCCAAGCGGCTAGGCGCCAGCCCATTTGCTTTCGAATTCTATCTTCTTGTTTCACAGCTTTTTTTTTGTAACTCATATTATCAGTTCTTCACTACAAAACCATATGCCTGCGATCCATCAAGTCTACCAAAATATCCCCCAAGCAAGGAATATGATGCTAAGCTTCGAGATGAGGAAGCTAGGAGGTGATCTACTCTGCACTATTCTCACTAATATGGATTTATTTTGGCAGCATTTATAAAGATTACTGTACAATGGCAATCTTTTCCTGGTTGAAATTTCATGTTTTGATCTAAGAACTCTTTGCTTACAGGCGAAGGGTGGGTGCATTGAAAAGACATGGTAATGAAACTGGAAGGAGGAAGCAACCTCAAGCACCAAATTGCAATGGTGATTTGCAGGTACCATAATCATCCCATGTGCACCAAAATGTCTGATACAAATCTGATAATAGTCCTACTGAAGTATATGTAAGACCCATAGTTACAGGTCACGTCTATTTCGATTTCGTCATGTCTTTGTCGGTCTTGTCGTGACACTTGAGTTGTGAGCTGAGTTGAGGCAACAAGGAACAGTAGATGTTGCTGAGTTAGTGATGGAGTGAGAGTTCATATACTATATTGAATTCGTTGTATGTGGAGCAAGGTGATACTAGCTGTTAAGCAAATCTCTGTCTGAAATCTAAGAATGAAGGAACAATCAAGAATGAGCGGAATAGATCAATAGATAGCGGATCCGGATGAAACGGATCGGTGGTTAGTAATTACCAGCTAGTTGGTTGGTGTCCCGTCTTCCACGCCGCGCGTCCATCGGCCGGCTCCCGACTAATTTCCTATGCTCGCGTCGCGGCGGGCGGGCGGCTAAGATATATCGATCGGACGATCTCTTTGACCAATCAGGCAAGGCAAAAAGGCGATCGAGGCAATCCAATTCATCTAGGCAAGCTAGGGAAAGAATGGCTTCTCAGACCAAACAGAGAGAGATGGTAGTGAAGAGTGATGAAGATAAGTGTGATTGCCTCGGTTCTCCCCATGGCTTACTCGTATATATACCTACACATTGAGGAGTGCTTTTACAGTTATATCCTTACATCTGGTTATCCCCTCTAGGGGCAGTTATGTCATTACACATGGCCTATTCTGGGCCTTATAATCTCCTACCAGGCCTGCTGGCTTAGGTGGGGGCTATCCCTACGACATGAGCCTCTCATGTTAAAGGGCTTCACAAGGCCGAAGCCATGTTGCCGAGTCTTTTGGCCCCCTCCGTCCCCGCGGCCTGTGAACGTTTCCAAGCTTCCGGAGCTGCGCTGTAGCTGAAGCAGACGTGCGCGTTGCTGCGACGCTCGGACTTCCGGGCGTCCACGTGGTGCAGCGTGCTTGGCGTGGTGCGGGCGTTGAGGCGTCGTGACCATTAATATGGCGGCGGACTTCCGGCGGTTGGACTTCCGCCGATTGGTTCCCCTGCTGATGGGGGTATATATATGGCGCTGGTGGGGCGTTGCTCCTGCGTATATTGTGATAGAAGCTGTTCCCCTAAAATGGGCCCCTGCCGTGCATCAACATTCCTGGGTGACGCTGAGCGGCTTGGGGAATGTTGATGCACAGAAGGAGGTCTATTTTTCCTGGGAGCTTGATCAGCGCCGGTTATCGACAGCCAGCTGCGCTTCCTAACCCCGCACCGCGCTTCCGTGGGCGACAGCGAGGTCTGCCCTGTTTTTCTTAACAGCCCTACCTACAGTCGGTGTTCCTGAGGGAGCCCGCCGGCACCACCTTATATGTTGATGCACTGTAGGTGGTCTGTTAAGGAAAACGAGGTAGATTTCGTAGGACAAGACTCCCGTCTTTGCTGCGCCCCAGCGAAGTGGACTCGCGCGCTCCGTCCCCTACCGTTCGCATGGGTGGCAGCGAAGCTGGCGCCTAGTCGAAGTGGACGCGCGCCCCTCGAACGGGTGGCAGCGAAGCTGGCGCCTAAGTCGAAGTAGGCGTGCGCGCGCTCCGCCCCCTGCCCTTCGAACGGGTGGCAGCGAAGCTGGCGCTCAGTCGAAGTAGGCGCGCGCGCTCCGTCCCCTACCCTTCGAACGGGTGGCAGCGAAGCTGGTGTCTAGTCGAAGTAGACGCGCGCGCTCCGTCCGCTACCCTCCGAACGGGTGGCAGCGAAGCTGGCGCCTAAGTCGAAGTAGACGCGCGCCCCTCGAACGGGTGGCAGCGAAGCTGGCGCCTAAGTCGAAGTAGGCGCGCGCGCTCCGCCCCCTGCCCTTCGAACGGGTGGCAGTGAAGCTGGCGCTCAGTCGAAGTAGACGCGCGCGCTCCGTCCCATACCCTTCGAACGGGTGGCAGCGAAACTGGCGCCTAGTCGAAGTAGACGCGCGTGCTCCGCCCCCTGCCCTTCGAACGGGTGGCAGCGAAGCTGGCGCCTAGTCGAAGTAGGCGCGCGCGCTCCGTCCCCTACCCTTCGAACGGGTGGCGGCGAAGCTGGCGCCTAGCCGAAGTAGGCGCGCGCGCTCCGCCCCCTACCCTTCGAACGGGTGGCAGCGAAACTGGTGCCTAGTCGAAGTAGACGCGCGCGCTCCGCCCCTTGCCCTTCGAACGGGTGGCAGCGAAGCTGGCGCCTAAGTCGAAGTAGGCGCGCGCGCTCCGCCCCCCGCCCTTCGAACGAGTGGCAGCGAAGCTGGCGCCTAGTCGAAGTAGGCGCGCGCGCTCCGTCCCCTACCCTTCGAACGGGTGGCGGCGAAGCTGGCGCCTAGTCGAAGTAGGCGCGCGCGCTCCGCCGCCCGCCCTTCGAACGGGTGGCAGCGAAACTGGCGCCGAGTCGAAGTAGACGCGCGCGCGCTCCGTTCCCTACCCTTCGAACGGGTGGCAGCGAAACTGGCGCCTAGTCGAAGTAGACGCGCGCGCTCCGCCCCCTGCCCTTCGAACGGGTGGCAGCGAAGCTGGCGCCTAAGTCGAAGTAGGCGCGCGCGCTTCGCCCTCCGAACGGGTGGCAGCGAAGCTGGCGCCTAGTCGAAGTAGACGCGCGCGCTCCGCCCCCTGCCCTTCGAACGGGTGGTAGCGAAGCTGGCGCCTAAGTCGAAGTAGGCGCGCGCGCTCCGCCCCCAGCCCTTCGAACGGGTGGCAGCGAAGCTGGCGCCTAGTCGAAGTAGGCGCGCGCGCTCCGCCCCCCGCCCTTCGAACGGGTGGCGGCGAAGCTGGCGCCTAGTCGAAGTAGGCGCGCGCGCTCCGTCCCCTACCCTTCGAACGGGTGGCCGCGAAACTGGCGCCTAAGTCGAAGTAGGCGTGCGCGCTCCGCCCCCTGCCCTTCGAACGGGTGGCAGCGAAGCTGGCGCCTAAGTCGAAGTAGGCGCGCGCGCTCTGCCCCCCGCCCTTCGAACGGGTGGCAGCGAAGCTGGCGCCTAGTCGAAGTAGGCGCGCGCGCTCCGTCCCCTACCCTTCGAACGGGTGGCGGCGAAGCTGGCGCCTAGTCGAAGTAGGCGCGCGCGCTCCGCCCCTGCCCTTCGAACGGGTGGCAGCGAAACTGGCGCCTTTGCCCTGCGAACACCGCCGCGTGGGTGGTGACCTGGGGTCTTTGATGCGGCCTTGCGCTGTACAGGTTCCTGGAATCACGCCGGCCCCTGGTCTGCTAGGGTTAGGTTCCTGTACCGTGCGACCCAACGCGCCCGGGGCACGCGGCGGCCTATGACTGGTGGGCGGCGGGATGTGGACGGTTGCGTGTTTGCAGCCGCTCGCCTCTTCCCTAGGGAAGGGGGACACGGGGCAGGCAGTAAATGGCGCCTGTGTTCGTGACCTTCCAGCGCTGGGTGGGGCATTGCGCTGGATGGGCGCTTGTACGACCGTGGTCGCACCTCGTGCCCGGACCGCCGCGACCCTTCGCTTTCAATTATGGGGAATCGTGTGGGGCGGGCCTTTACACCGCTGCGGTTGCATCCGGCACGCGTATCGTTGCGACGCTTCGGTAGCGGCGGTGCGTGCGAGGTGGCTTGAAATAGCCCCCCATACCAGCGTCCCCGCACCTTTACGCCCCCTTTCCTGTCCGCTCCGCCTTCCACACCTTCGCGCTATCTTCGCCACTTCAGTCTCGTCGTGGGAGGCGATGGCCTCCAGTAGCGAGCGCGGCCAGGCGGTCGGTGACCCTGCCATTCGCCGGCGATCCTTGCCGTTGGAGGTGAAATACGCGCTCCAAGAGCGCGACCCGTCGGTAGCTGACCAGGAGCGGCTGGTGGCGGAGGAGGGGGGCACGTTCTCCGGTGATCTAGGCCCCTCGCTCGTGACCGAGAAGACGATCCAAGGGCTCTTGCGCGCGGGGAAGTTGTCCAGGCGGCAGGACGTACGATTGCCCGCCGGCGACGAGACGGAGCCGCATCCCGAGAGGTCGGAGGCGGTCATATTCGTTGCCTTTTTCGACGCGGGGCTCCGGATCCCAGCGGCGACCGTGGTGGGCGACGTGTTGCGGACCTTCGGGCTGGAGCTGGCGCAACTGACTCCAAACGCCGTGGCCCGGCTCGCGGTGTACAACTGGGCCTTGCGCTCGGGGGCGTGCTGGCCCAGCGCGTCGCTGTTCGCCTATCTCCACGAGGCGCGATGCCAGCCGAAGGGCCGGAAGGACGGGACGCTGTCGAGCTTCGGTAGCGTCTCTTTTATTCTTCGTTCGTCGTGCAAGAAGCTCTTCCCTACGAACTCAACTCGCGGGAAGTGGGAGTCTTACTGGATGAAGCGGTGGTTCTACCACCGTGTGGAGAGCGGGAGCGGCCTTGAGTGCACAGGCCGACCAATCGCGTTCAAGTCCTCGCCCGGCCGGACGCTCGATGATGAGGACAAGCGGAGGGTCAAGCGGCTCGTGGGCGTGGCCGCCCGCCTCAACATGCGCGACCTTGCCGAAGAGTACGTGATGTACGGCGTGGCACCGCTTGCCTACGACTGGCGTCTTGCCGCCGAGAGGCATCGAGACGACAATGTTTCGCCGTGGGTTTGCTCGCTACCGCCGCCGCCCGGCCCCCGTAAGCCTCGATTGCGTCCCTCCTTGGTTGACGCGAAATGTGTTGTATGCTGATGCTATTCTCCTTTGCTTCAGGGATTTCCTTGGAGGAGGCGGAGCAAGCCGCGCGCGTATTCCTGGGGCCATACACCGCCAGGGAGCACGAGCAGCGCGCGTCTGCTACCGCCAAGGCGGGGCTGGGGCGAATAAACCGCGTGTGCGAGGTCCTAGGCCTTGCCGTGCCGGACCGTGTCGCTCCAGACGATGGTGGAGCGAAGAAGAAGAAGACCTCATCTCGGAAGAGGGGCCGCAGCGGGGCACC
Organism: Dendrocalamus latiflorus; assembly: GCA_017311315.1. Classification (NCBI taxonomy): domain Eukaryota; kingdom Viridiplantae; phylum Streptophyta; class Magnoliopsida; order Poales; family Poaceae; genus Dendrocalamus; species Dendrocalamus latiflorus. Next base: position 37,282,832 of record CM029637.1, read on the forward strand.
TGCCGCGCCTGCTGCTAGTGTTTCCGAGGGCGCGGCGGACGCGGAGTCAGACTCGGCGAGGTACGCCGATTCGGGCTTGGTTGGCGCGGGCGCCGAAGGCGAGGTGTATTCTGCCAGCGTCCTGGACGGCGGGTTTGCCGCGGGCAGTCGGAGGGGGGAAGCCTCACCGCCCGCCGAAGTCGTCGAGGCGGACCCCGTGCGGACCGGTGATGCCGAGGTGCAGCCCTCGACCGCGGCCGCTGTGGTGCCGGAGGTGTCCTCTGCGGGGGCGCACGTAGTCGTGCTGTCTTTACCAACAGCTGCGGGGGCCGAGGTGCCCCCTTCGACGACTGCCACCGTGGAACCTTCGCCCCCGGGCGCAGCAGCCGCGGGGTCTTCCCCAACCATGGCTGCGAGGGCGGTGGCGCTGCTGGTTGCCCCGGCCAAACGACCATGTGTGCGGCCGGAGTTCCACCGGACACCGCGGGGGTTCGTCGTGGCTACGGGCATCAGAAGCTTGTGGGACTCCAGCGCAAGCGCCGGGGGCCCCGTGGCCTATGCGCCTTCGGCCCCTCTGGCCACACCGCCCGCCGCGCAGGGACAGCCGTCGTCCTCCCCGAACGCGGAGGCCTCCGCTCGCGGCGGGACCATTCCTTCTGCTACCGAAGGTATGGTGACTTAGCTTACTCTGGTGTATGCTTTTATGCCTTGGGGTGGTCACCTGTATCCTTATTTACAGCGTTGCTCATTCCAGAGGGGGAGCATCGTACGGAACACAGGGCCTCCGAGCACGTGAGCCCTGCGGACTTCGCGCCGCCTCCGGAGACGCTGAGGGCGTGGCGCGGGATTGTGAATGACGCGGCCACGAGCGTCGACCCGCAAGTGCTGCAGGCCTACGGTGCGGGGCGCCTCGAGGACGCTTTCGAGGTGTCTGGGGTGAGGGTAAGTGCTCCCGCGACCGCGCCTGAGTTTAGCTGGGTTTGCTAAGCCTTTTCCCTTCTACAGACACTTGTGCTGGGGCAGGCCCTGCAAACGGCCTATGCTCGTAGCCAAAAAGCGCTCGAGGATAGGCTGCGGGCCGCCGAGGAGGAGCTGCGCGAAGCCTCTGGCGCTCGTTCTGCCCAAGACGCCCGCATCCGCCAGCTGGAAGCGGAATGCGCCGACGCGAGGGCGCACGCCGAGGGGCTTGTTGCGTCGGCGCAGGAGTCAGCCGCGGCAGCTGCCGAACAAAAGTTCGCAGCGGAGCGGGACGGGTTCCTGGAGCAGGTCACCGCGCTAGAGAAGGAAAAAGGCGAGCTCGCCTTGACTCTAGCGGAGCGCAACCGGACGCTGGGCGACGCCTCGGTGGTTGCCTGGGACGCCATGCAAGCGCTGGAGAGCCATCTTCAAGGGCTGGTAGCGGAGGTGCCGGGACGCGCCTTCGGTCCGGAGGAGCTGTCTCGGACGCTCCGCTGGGTCGGGGATGCCGCCAACGTCGCACGCGACGCGGCGACGTCCTTCGGCACCCACTGCGCGTATACGTCGGCCTGCTTGGTGTGCGCGCTCCTGCAGCACCGCGGTTGTACGCACGTCGCCGCGCTGGATGATCCCTAGCTGGAGATGCCTGGCGGGGCCGGAGTGATGTCTGGCGCCGTCCGCTCCGCTCGCCTCGCCCTCAGGCCCTTCTTCGACTGGATCTGGAGCCACGTCGGGGCGGATGCTGCGCGGATCGAGCTGCAGAAGTCGCTCTACGGGACGGGGAGCCTCGACCAATTTCTGGACGGGGTCCCGCGACGCGACGATGGTGGCGCTGGCCCTCCGAAGGCGCCGGGAACCCGCAGGTCTGACGCCGTGGTGCTTAGGTGTAGGCGTGTGTTGTACTGTTCCTTGTCTTTGCGAATAAAGTACACACTTGCTACTTGTATTCTGACCTTCACCTACCTCCCGGGCAGCTTCCTTGCTGGGACCGGCTTCGCGCGGCCGACCTTTCAACCCGGCGACGCCTGCGATGCTGGCGAAGGGCCGAAGAGTCGCTGGACTTTTGGGCGAGCCGGCCTTCTTCGAGCGAGGCCCCAACTTTAGTGCGTGTTAAGGACGAACCCGCGGGGTAGCGGCTTAGAGCGGCCGGGATGTTGCCGGGCCTTTGTACATGTGATTCTTCCGGTATGCAGACGTCCTGGCATTTTAAGATATGCACTGTGTTGATGCCGCCGCGGTTTGCCTTGCTTTATAGTCCGGAGACTCGCGCGTGCGGAGGCAGGCCTCGACGCTACGTTTTATTTAGAGTCCGTAGACTAGTGCGTGCGGAGCTAGGCTCGACGCTACGTCTTGTTTAAAGTCCGTAGACTAGTGCATGCGGAGGCAGGCCTCGACGCTACGCCTTATTTAAAGTCCGTAGACTAGTGCGTGCGGAGGCAGGCCTCGACGCTACGCCTTATTTAAAGTCCGTAGACTAGTGCGTGCGGAGGCGGACCTCGACGCTACGTCTTATTTATAGTCCGGAGACTCGCGCGTGCAGAGGCGGACCTCGACGCTACGTCTTATTTAGAGTCCGTGGACTGGTGCGTGCGGAGCTAGGCTCGACGCTATGTCTTCTTTATAGTCCGGAGACTCGCGCGCGCGGAGGCGAATCTCGACGCTACGTCTTATTTAAAGTCCGTGGACTAGTGCGTGCGGAGCTAGGCTCGACACTACGTCTTATTTAAAGTCCGTGGACTAGTGCGTGCGGAGCTAGGCTCGACGCTACGTCTTATTTATAGTCCGCAGACTCTCGCGTGCGGAGCTAGGCTCGACGCTACGTCTTATTTAAAGTCCGTGGACTGGTGCGTGTGGAGCTAGGCTCGACGCTACGTCTTATTTATAGTCCGCAGACTCTCGCGTGCGGGGCTAGGCTCAACGCTACGTCTTATTTAAAGTCCGTGGACTGGTGCGTGCGGAGCTAGGCTCGACGCTACGTCTTATTTATAGTCCGCAGACTCTCGCGTGCGGAGCTAGGCTCGACGCTACGTCTTATTTAAAGTCCGTGGACTGGTGCGTGCGGAGCTAGGCTCGACGCTACGTCTTATTTATAGTCCGCAGACTCTCGCGTGCGGAGCTAGGCTCGACGCTACGTCTTATTTAAATTCCGTGGACTAGTGCGTGCGGAGCTAGGCTCGACGCTACGTCTTATTTATAGTCCGCAGACTCTCGCGTGCGGAGCTAGGCTCGACGCTACGTCTTATTTAAAGTCCGCAGACTGGTGCGTGCGGAGCTAGGCTCGACGCTACGTCTTATTTAAAGTCCGTGGACTAGTGCGTGCGGAGCTAGGCTCGACGCTACGTCTTCTTTATAGTCCGGAGACTTGTGCGCGCGAGGGCGTCCCCCCGGTGCATCGTTGGTTTATACTCAGTCCCGCCCCCCTGGCGACGGCGAGTGCACACGCGAACGTGCGTCTTTGGTTTATACTCAGTCCCGCCCCCCTGGCGACGGCGAGTGCACACGCGAACGTGCGTCTTTGGTTTATACTCAGTCCCGCCCCCTGGCGACGGCGAGTGCACACGCGAACGTGCGTCTTTGGTTTATACTCAGTCCCGCCCCCCTGGCGACGGCGAGTGCACACGCGAACGTGCGTCTTTGGTTTATACTCAGTCCCGCCCCCCTGGCGACGGCGAGTGCACACGCGAACGTGCGTCTTTGGTTTATACTCAGTCCCGCCCCCTGGCGACGGCGAGTGCACACGCGAACGTGCGTCTTTGGTTTATACTCAGTCCCGCCCCCCTGGCGACGGCGAGTGCACACGCGAACGTGCGTCTTTGGTTTATACTCAGTCCCGCCCCCTGGCGACGGCGAGTGCACACGCGAACGTGCGTCTTTGGTTTATACTCAGTCCCGCCCCCCTGGCGACGGCGAGTGCACACGCGAACGTGCGTCTTTGGTTTATACTCAGTCTCGCCCCCTGGCGATGGCGAGTGCACACGCGAGCGTGCGTCTTTGGTTTACGCTGCGGGGACGGGCGCGTTGGCCAAGCCTGCGCGCGCCCTCACCGCGTGCTTGCGTGTGACGAAGAAAGATTAGCGGCAAACGGCGATCTGCATTACATCCCCGTTTGCGCGGGTGGGCAACTACAAAGTGCGGATATACTGACCGTTTGCCCTTGGTGCGGCCGCAGCCTCTAGTCGCTAGACATCTGCAGGGCCCGCGCAGGCGCCTATGGGTGACCCCGCGGACCTCCGCGCTGTGACGCCGGCTCTAAGAGCGTCGTTGGGCTTCGCGACGCGGGCACCTGGTGCCTGGCTCGATGCGCTGGGCCATGTCCTGGTCGTCTCGGACGATGATGATGGTCCGGGGACCCGGGATCTTCATGCACAGATAGCCGTGATGTGGTACCGCGCCGAAGGAGTTGAGGATTGGGCGCCCTAGAATGGCATTGTAGGGGTACGGAAGGTCGACCACGTCGAAGGTGGCATCTTCGGTCCGCACATTGTCATCTCGGCCGAAGGAGACTTGAAGGCCGATTTGGCCCAGCGCCCGCAGGGGCTGTCCCCCGAAGCCCTGAAGTGGGATTCCCGAGGGCCCCAGGCGGCTTCGAGGGATCCCCATCTGGTCGAAGGCCGCCGCAAACAATACGTTCGCGGAGCTACCACCGTCCACCAAGGTGCGCCCCACGTCGCATCCCGCGATGGTGACCCGGATGACCAGGGGGTCCTGATGAGGGAAGTCCACACCTTGGGCATCATCGGGTGTGAATGTAACTTCGTGCTGCGCCCACTCCGGCGGTGCTTGCGCTGGGTATGCCGCCACGTGATGTAGTCTTCGCGCGTAGGCCTTCTGTTGCCGTGCCGAGGCGAATTCCAGTGCAGAGCCTCCGGATATGACGTTAATGACCCTGCGGTAGGTTGCGTCCGGGGCCTGCAACGACAGGAGGCCCTCCCGAGGCTGCTGTACGTGAGCTTGGATCCGTAAGGCGCCTTCCTGGGGTTGCATCCCTTGCGCCTGTACCTGCATCCCTTGCGCCTATACCTGCATGGGGGCCTCGTATGGGAATTGGACGTGGGCCACCGCAGGCGGGCGCGCCTCCGGGTTCCTGTCCCTAGCGACGCTGTCGCGGAGCGCCGCGATGGAGGTGCAGGCGCGGGTATCATGGTTGCCGCGGCCGTGGATTATGCACCACAGTCCCTGATGCTGGTCGTCGTAATCCCCACGACCCCTATCGTCGCGGCCCCTGCCACGGCCGCGGCCCCGGCCACGGCGCCCCCGACTGCCTCGGCCCGCTGGAGCACCCTCGTCGGACCCGCCTTCGATGTCGAGGACGTACCGGTTTCGCCTCGACCTCTGCTGGCCGCGCTTGGGCTGATCGGACGACTCCTTATGCGGGTTGTCCCTACGGTCGGGCGCGTTCCGAGACGACTCCTACTTACATTTTCCCTTCGAAGAACCGCCCTTCGGCGGATCTTCGGCTTTTGCCGAGGCTTCGGCCTGGTTGGTGTCGGAGTCGTCACCTTGCCTGCGCCGCGCGTCTTCCTCCGCCCTGGCATATTCTTCCATCTTGTCGAAGAGCTTTGCCACCGTCTTGATTGGCTTTCGCGCGTTGTACTCGGCCATCGGGCCCGGACGAAGGCCCTGTATGGCTGCATTGACGATGGTGGTCTCGTTGACGTCTTTCACTTGACATCGAATTTTGGCGAAGCGTTTGAAGTAGTCCCGGAGCTTCTCCGAAGGTTTTTGCTTCACGGCGAAGAGCTGGTCCGCGTCGACTCGGTCAACGTAGTTTCCTTGGAAGTTGTTGTAAAGGCGGACACGAAGCTGTTCCCACGCGTAGATTGAGCCCGGCTCTATGGTAAAGAACCAAGAGAGCGCCACTCCTTGTAGCGCGAGGGGGAGTCCCTTCGCCTTCGTGGTGTCGTCGCCGCCCGCGGCTTCGATCGCGGTTTCGTACGCGCGCACGAACTCACGGGGGTCCGTGTCGCCTTTGTACGAGTCGATGGCGCTCGGAAACTTGAAGTCTTCGGGCCATGCCGCCTGCTGCAGCCCCGCCGAAAGCGGGGACTCCGGATCCACGCGCCGCAGCGGCACGCGGCTGGATGCGGGGGCTTCGCGACAGTCCGCCCTTTCCGGCGTGGGCTCGGACGCGACCACTGGCGCGGCCTGCAGACTCCGAGCCTCTTGCATATCTCTGACGGCTCCGCGAAGGTCCCCTAGCTCCCGCTGGAATGCATTGAGAGCCGCCAGCAGGGCACTTTCCATCGCCGGTGCAGGCGGGGTCGTCGGTAGCCCCGACGGGCGGGTCGGCGCGGGGACGACCGCATCGCGAGGTCCCGAGCTGCCGGCCGCTCCGTCGTGGCTACCCCGAACCGCCTGGTCCGCGCCGCCGGCGAGGGTTGCAGTGGGGGCGGCGAGGTCGGTTGTCGTTGCGTCGGCGGGGTCGGTTGTCGCCGCACCCGTGCCGACGTCTTCGACCGCGGGGCCCGTCCCCGCAACGCCGGTGGCGGGGTGGGTCGTCGCGGCGCCGATGACGGGGTTGGTCGTCGCGGCGCGAACGTCGACGTCTCCAGCTACCGCGCCTGCATCGGCGCCCGCGTCCGCTGCTGCTGATGCCGAAGCCCTGGTACTCATACGACGCTCCGGCCCGACCGCCTTCTTTCCCTTCGCTGCCGCTGAAGAAGCTTTTTTCGGTGCCATCCTTCTTCTTCGGTCTTCAGGCTTGTCCCCGTCCTCCCCACGGACGGCGCCAACTGTTGTGGCTACAGACCAAACAGAGAGAGATGGTAGTGGAGAGATGAAGATAAGTGTGATTGCCTGGGTTCTCCCCATGGCTTACTCGTATATATACCTACACATTGAGGAGTGCTTTTACAGTTATATCCTTACATCTGGTTATCCCCTCTAGGAGCAGTTATGTCATTACACATGGCCTATTCTGGGCCTTATAATCTCCTACCAGGCCTGCTGGCTTAGGTGGGGGCCATCCCTACGACAGCTTCCTTCGGCGAGGCCCCTGCTGGTAACGCGGCTAGCGGCGAGAAGATCTTCCGGACCAAGTGCGCACAGTGCCACACGGTGGAGCGCGGCGGCGTGCACAGGCAGGGGCCCAACCTGCACGGCCTCTTCGGCCGGCAGTCCGGCACCACCCTCGGCTACGCATACTCCGCCAACAAGAACATGGCCGTCGCCTGGGAGGAAGGAACGCTCTACGACTACCTGCACAACCCAAAGAAGGTCTGCTCCGGTCTGTCTGTACTGTATCCATCTGTCAATGTCACAATGCATCATTCCATGCTACTCTACTGGGTAATTAACAACATCAATCACAATCAGTTACTGATAAATGCAACTAATGATGCATTGCATTGCAGTACATCCCTGGCACCAAGATGGTCTTCCCCGGCCTCAAGAAGCCGCAGGAACGCACCGATCTCATCGCCTACCTCAAGGAATCAACCGCTTAATCACCGATCTCATCATCAATATTGTTCATCCATCACCCATTAATTCTTCTTCTTCTTCTTCGTCGATGCTCCTCTATTCAATTTGCTTCCATTGGATGCATACCGCCGGTCGATCGATCGACGGTATACATGCCAATCATTTATTTACTATTAATTCCACGCGCTACTAGCTTCATCATGTACTATACACGTCAATCAATAAACCAGGGCATGGCACCACTAAATACAGAAGAGAGTGGAGATCCCCCTGATCCCGATCGATCGATATGGATATTTATTTTAGGGATTCCACTCGACATTTAGTCAATTTAATTGGCCCTCTTTTTGTTCTTATTCTCATCTCTTGAGTACGTTGAGATAGATGGATCGATGTCTTATTTGCACGTCGTGCGTTACATCATGCAGTATTCAGCATGCTCGTCGTTCCGCCCATCCTAAATTTTGTTTTCCAGCTGCACAGTAGTACAGGCATGCTCTGCTGCTCCTTTCGATTCTAAATGTACAATACTAGCCACGTAGGCGTGGCGCCACGCCACGCCAGCCACCGTGTGGACCGAAGTAAAAGAGACGACAATCTGCAGGGCTTTAATAAAAAAATCGAGGAGACATGCGTAATTTAGGAAAAACCGAAGGTCTTTTTCGTAAAAAACCGAGGACCTGTAAGGACCTGTACGTAAGTAAATAAGGACCTATACGTAATTCTGGAAACCCGCGGGGCGCAATCAAAAAATTTTGTAGGAAAAAAACTTGCAGGGGTTTTTTCGAAAAAATCCAGGGACCTCTTCGCGAGAAAAAAGGACCTTTACGTAATTTCCGAAAACCCGGAGGGAATTGCCTCCCCCGGCCGTACGCCAAAACGGGCGACACGCGCCGGCCGGGGGGAGCGCGGGGGGGACGTGGCTCGGCGCGGGGGGCGGAACCCCCCCGGCTTTACTAGGGGTATGATGTGACAGTTAAATATTTTTATTTCAACAATTAATGTATAAAGACTTGCCAAAATTAATAATATAAAATTGGTATCTACTATCTTGATCCGAGTACCAGCTTGAATCTCATGCAAAAATATACAAGCATCTTCTCTCTCTCCTCACTCTTCCATCTCACCACAAATCTAACGTGGCATAGGTTTAGATACAAGCTGCCTAGAAGGACTGCAGGGAGTACCAGAAGGAAATAAATCTGTAAAATTAATGGATCGATCTAGATCTTTCTAGGGGAATATCTTCTCTGTCAGTTCATTTTATAAGACCCTCGAAGTTCAACAGGAAGCCTTTCATCACACTGATATTTGAAAGTTAAGCTTCCTTTAAAGATCAAAGTTTCCCCGTGGTTCTTACTTCGTGCAAATATTTTGAACTAAGGATAATTTATTGAGAAGGAGCTGGAAGGGTGAAAAAAAGGAGAGAGAGAGAAAAAAATGCATGTACTGTGCTTGGGATGAAAGTATAAACCATCTGTCTTTTCCAATGCCCAATGGCTATTTGTTTGGAGAGCAGTTCAAGTTTCTTTCGATTCCAGTACCGTTCCCCCTTCTCTACATCATCTTAGAGCAAGTTTAATAGTACAGATAGCTGCTACCTCCAATACATTTCCATGTCATCAAAAGATAATGATGCAGTCAACTCATACAATAAGCTGGCTATAAGTTGTCTCCACAAGAGCTCTCAATCATTTAATACATACATGGGTATTGATAATTTAATACATGCATGGGTATAGCAATTAGTTCTATGGGTACATGCATGGATAATGCATCTTTTCCTGTGCTATAGCCTGACTCTTGCATGGGAGTCGGCTTGGCTCTCTCTCTCTCCTTTTCTCTCCCCTCCACATATGACTATGCTGACATGGATTCCCTTGTAGCTAGCACAGTCAGCCTTATTATACTTGCTCTTAAGATGCGTTTGGAATAGCTAGAGCTTCTGGCTTTTTGCTAGACCGAAAGTAGAAGGTGTTTAATTTGGTTGAAACTTTTGGTTTTTAACTGAGGTGATTTAATATTTAAATTTTGGCGGTTTAAAACCGGTAACCGATCAAAAACCCGTGAAAAATCGGCAAAACCGCTAGGAATCTGTTTTATCCGATATTCGTATTCGAGAAAATCTGTATTCGAAAATATCTGTATTTGTATTCGAGAATATTCGTATCCGTATTTGAGAATATTCGAATTTGTATTCGTATTTGTTTTAAAATTATGGATTCGTGTTCGTATTTAAGACTATTCGATTGTATCCGATCCGTTTCCACCCCTAGGTGCAGGGTGCAAAAATGGCTAGGGCCGATGCTAGAGATAGTGGCGAGGGGGACTACGGTGGGGTAGGGGGCGGCACGGAGGGGGAGGCAGCACGGAGGGGGGAGACATTGGCGGGGTAGGTCACGACATGTAGGGGGAGACGGCAGTAGGGTAGATGGTGGCGCGAAGAGGAGAGGTGGCATGGAGGGGGAAGCAGTGGCTAGGAAGACAACAGTGTGAGGGGGGTGGCCGGGTAGACGGTAGCGCGTATAGGGGGGCGCCGTGGTAGGGGCGTGGTGGTGTCACAGAGGAGACAGGTGGCACGGAAGGGGAGACGATGGCTGGGAAGGCGGTGGCATGAAGGGGGGTGGTGGCGTAGAGGAGGCAAGCAGTGCGCAGGCATGGGAGAGGCGATGTACGGGCATGTGGGAGGTGTGTGGTGACCCGAGATTTACCAGGAATCTTAGAATTTACGTAACTGTTTAGGATTTTAGTTATACACATATTGATAAATAGCTTGCTTATGATTACAATGCCATACTAGATTTTTCAATAAAGTACGACATAATAGTCGATTATAGAGTTTTAAGGCTTACTTATGTTATAGATGAAAGACGTTAATAGGTGGCCACACTACAGGCAACGCTTGAGTGTAAAGTTAACCTAAAATATATGATCTTCATCATCGTAGTATTCATCATCAGCTGGCATGTCTTCTTCATAATAATCATTGTCTGAACCAAAATATACAAGAATGAGTATAAATGTACTCAACAAGCTATGGCGGTAAAGTTTGATAATGCATTTAAGGATTTCAAGGAAAATGTCTATCAAGGAGAGTTTATTTTAGACCTATCATCACTAGTGCACATACAATTTTATTTATAAATATTTTGACTTAAATCTAAACAAGTTCATAAAGGAAGTTTTTGTTAGGGGGTTGTATATCAACATGTTATCTCTTCCAAGTGACTATAATTTTAACTAATAATGTTACTTATACCTTGATTTAGGAATCACTACTTTTGGCACAGCTCCATTAACCAAAAGCACAACACAATCAAATGATTTAATATCTACAGAGAATGCCCAACTTTACCCACACAATATCCACGACATGATCAAAAGCAGGACAACAGAATTCATTACTATTTCACAACACTAGTACTACCCAATACAGAGAAGTTCCCTCTCAGCAGTGGGTCCCTTACCAGGCCTAGGTACGGGTGACTTGTCCGCTGCTCCCAAGGGTCATACTGTGGTATAGGTTGTTTTGTGGTCCATGCCAACACCGAACCTACTCGTGGCAATATCAATAAAACTAATACAGTAACTGAATCAAGTTCGAGTAATTGATCCTGTGGATAAGTAGTAAACATGTCTTTTCTCATGTGACAAGTTAATTTCTTATATGCTTTGGACGGAACCACATTTCCAGTAAAGACTTGTGCAAGCAACCGCCAGGTAGCATATGTACACAGTCACCTCCAAACCACACACATATATCCGCCCTCAGCTAGTATCTCCCACAATATCACTCCAGGCGAGTGATCTAGCACTTTTATTCATCATACAACAATGGTCATAAATTTTGACACGTCATCTCGTGATGACGAACCACAATGTAATGAGATTATTGTTGTCCATATTTACTACTATGTTAATCTAAAGTATGATACACTAACTCTAAGTTTATCAAAGAAAACCATATCAGATTATTATCAAGGATGGCAAGTAAACTCTGCTGATTGGACTTCCGCCGGTTGGCTTCCCTGCTGACGGGGTATATATACGGTGCTGGTGCGGCGTTGTTCCTGCATGTATTGTGATAGAAGCTACTCCCCTAAAATGGGCCCCTTCCGTGCATCAACATCCCTGGGTGACGCTGAGCGGCTTGGGGGATGTTGATGCACAGAAGGAGGTCTATTTTTCTCGGGAGCTTGGTCAGCGCCGGTTATCGATAGCCAGCCGCGCTTCCTGCCCTCGCGCAGCGTTTCCGCGGGCGACGGCAAGGTTTGCCCTGTTCTTCTTAGCAGACCTACCTACTGATGAGGACATCACTTCGTCAGATACACACAACACTCCTCCACTTGACATTCAAGGACCAATCACTAGAGCTCGCGCCCGACAATTGAATTTACAGGTGAGCTCGTTCCTAAGTACTTCTTTTTGTTCATTTGAGAATCGATTGCTACCTAATGATTTAATTATGATTAGGAACCATGGAGAGGACCTAGAAGTACTTGGAGAAGGGCTACGAGGTGCACAAGTCCAGCAAGGGTGGTCGAATCATGATGGAGGTCCAACTCAAGCCGACTTCGAATCCAATTCGGAGTCCAGGACCAGGCCGCACTAAAACGGACGCCCAGATCGCATCCGGACTCCGTTTTGGACGTTCCACATATGTATGGAAAGCTGAGAAGACTACCTTTCCAATGACTCTGGTACCATGTCAAAATTTCTTATGAGTCAACAGGAATCGTCGAAACAATTGGGCATTCAGAATCTGTCAGGGTGCTGCGCCACCGTCTTTGGGCCGTTTGGTTTTGTATCGTGTTGGATCCCATTAGGGGCGCGTCCATGGGTTTTGCACGCCCCTAACTCCTTTATATACAGCCGCCACCCCCACCATTAGGGTTGGGTTTTGCTTAGATTAATTCTGTCTTGAACAGTTTCGCCGTTCATCGGTTTGTGAGACCCCAACTTTCGAGTGCTAAATCAATACATCTGCAATTCAGTTGTGTTCTTCCTTGTTCTTGCTTGTGTTCTTCGATTCGCAGGCGAGGATTAGCCTTCTTGGCGAGGTCAACCGGGCTGCGCACGGTTGATAACCTCAGGAGACGTGGTGCTGCGATTGCGGGGTTCGGGACGTGTTGTTCGGAAGTCGGATCGATTTGTGTCGCGCCTCCACCAAATCGAACATATCCAGAACCTGTTGGAAGATCGGGACCCCGTTCCCATCACCTACAGCCGGTGTTCCTGATGGAGCCCACCCGCATTACCTTCTTTTTGTTATAAAAAGAATGCTGATGCACTGTAGGTGGCATGTTAAGGAGAACGAGGTAGACTTTGCGGGACAGGCCGAAGTAGGCGCGCGCGCGCTCCGTCCCCTACCCATCGAATGGGCGGCGGCGGAGCTGGCGCCTAGCCGAACCAGGCGTGTGCGCTCCGTCCCCTACCCTTCAAACGGGTGGCAGCGGAGCTGGCACCTAGCCGAAGTAGACGCACGCGCTCCGTCCCCTACCCTTCGAACGGGTGGCAGTGGAGCTGACGCCTAGCCGAAGTAGACGCGCGCGCTCCGTCCCCTACTCTTCGAACGGGTGGCAGCGGAGCTGGCGCCTAGCCGAAGTAGACGCGCGCGCTCCGTCCCCTACCCTTCGAACGGGTGGCAGCGGAGCTGATGCTTAGCCGAAGTAGACGCGCGCGCTCCGTCCCCTACCCTTCGAACGGGTGGCAGCGGAGCTGACGCCTAGCCGAAGTAGGTGCGCGCGCTCCGTCCCCTACCCTTCGAACGGGTGGCAGCGGAGCTGACGCCTAGCCTAAGTAGGCGCGCGCGCTCCGTCCCCTACCCTTCGAATGGGTGGCAGCGGAGCTGGCGCCTAGCCGAAGTAGGCGCGCGCGCTCCGTCCCCTACTCTTCGAACGGGTGACAGCGGAGCTGGCGCCTAGCCGAAGTAGACGCGCGCGCTCCGTCCCCTACCCTTCGAACGGGTGGCAGCGGAGCTGGCGCCTAGCCGAAGTAGATACGCGCGCTCCATCCCCTACCCTTCGAACGGGTGGCAGCGGAGCTGACGCGTAGCCGAAGTAGGCGCGCGCGCTCCGTCGCCTACCCTTCGAACGGGTGGCAGCGGAGCTGACGCCTAGCCGAAGTAGGCGCGCGCGCTCCGTCCCCTACCCTTCGTCCGCTGGCGCCTAGCCGAAGTGGACGCGCGCGCTCCGTCCCCTACCCTTCGAACGGGTGGCAGCGGAGCTGACGCCTAGCCGAAGTAGGCGCGCGCGCTCCGTCCCCTACCCTTCGAACGGGTGGCAGCGGAGCTGGCGCCTAGCCGAAGTAGACGCGCGCGCTCCGTCCCCTACCCTTCGAACGGGTGCCAGCGGAGCTGGCGCCTAGCCGAAGTAGACGCGCGCGCTCCATCCCCTACCCTTCGAACGGGTGGCAGCGGAGCTGGCGCCTAGCCGAAGTAGACGCGCGCGCTCCGTCCCCTACCCTTCGAACGGGTGGCAGTGGAGCTGACGCCTAGCCGAAGTAGGCGCGCGCGCTCCGTCCCCTACCCTTCGAACGGGTGGCAGCGGAGCTGACGCCTAGCCGAAGTAGGCGTGCGCGCTCCGTTCCCTACCCTTCGAACGGGTGGCAGCGGAGCTGGCGCCTAGCCGAAGTAGACGCGCGCGCTCCGTCCCCTACCCTTCGAACGGGTGGCAGCGGAGCTGACGCCTAGCCGAAGTAGGCGCGCGCGCTCTGTCCCCTACCCTTCGAACGGGTGGCAGCGGAGCTGGCGCCTTGCCGAAGTAGACGCGCGCGCTCTGTCCCCTACCCTTCGAACGGGTGGCAGCGGAGCTGACGCCTAGCCGAAGTAGGCGCGCGCGCTCCGTCCCCTACCCTTCGAACGGGTGGCAGCGGAGCTGATGCCCGCGCATCGCGAACCCCACCACGTCCGTGGTGACTTGGGATCTCACGGTGCAGTCCTGCGCTGTAAAGGTTCCTGGAATCCCGCCGGCCCCCGGTCTGCCAGGGTTAGGTTCCCGTACCGCGCGACCCGCCTCGGCGAACGGGGCACGTGGCGGCTTGTGACTGGCGTGCGGCGGGATGTGGACGGTTGCGTGCTCGCGGCCGCTCGCCCCTTCCCTAGGCAAGGGGGACACGGGGCGGGCGATGAGTGGCGCAGCGCCGGAGCTGTTGTGATCCCCTGGCCCATTAGTGCGCCTTTAATGGCGGCTAGGGAGCGTCGTGCTGTGACGGCACCTGGCGCTTGTGGCCTCTTAGCTTTGGGTATGGGGAATTGCGCTGGATGGGCGTTTGTACGACTGCGGTCGAGCCCCGTACGCGGACCGTTGCGACGCTTCGGTATTGGGGCGAGGTGGCTTAAAGTAGCCCCCGTGACCGCGCCCCCGCAGTTGTACGCCCCCTTCTTGCTTGCGCCGCCTTCCATACTCGCCTAGTATTCTTTGCCGCTAGCCTCCTTCCCGGAGAAGCAATGGCGTCTGATGGCAAGCGTGGTCGGGCGGGTGGCGTCTGCGGCATTCGCCAGCGGTCTTCGCTGTTGGAGGTGAAGTACGCACTCCAAGAGCGCGACCCGGCGGCGGCGGACAAGGAGTGGTTGGTGGCGGGGGAGGAAGGCACGTTCTCCGGCGAGCTAGGCCCCTCGCTCGTGACCGAGAAGACGATCCAAGGGCTTCTGCGCGCGGGGAAGCTGTCTGAGCGCCAGGAGGTACGATTGCCCGCCGCCGATGAGACGGAACCGCATCCCGAGAGGTCGGAGGCGGTCGTATTCGTTGCCTTTTTCGACGCGGGGCTCCGCATCCCGGCGGCGGCTATCGTGGGCGACGTGCTGCGGACCTTCGGGCTGGAGCTGGCGCAACTGACTCTGAACGCCGTGGCCTGGCTCGCGGTGTACAGCTGGGCCTTGTGCTCAGGGGCGTGCTGGCCCAGCGCCTCGTTGTTCGCCCACCTTCACGAGGCACGGTGCCAGCCCAAGGACCGGAAGGACGGGACGCTGTCGAGCTTCGGCAGCGTCACCTTTCTTTTTCGTCCGTCGTGCAAGAAGCTCTTCCCTGCGAACTCAACTCGCGGGAAGTGGGAGTCTTGCTGGATGAAGCGGTGGTTCTACCACCGTGTGGAGAGCGGGAGCGGCCTTGAGTGCACAGGCCGACCGATCGCGTTCAAGCCCTCGCCCGGCCGGACGCTCGATGATGAGGACAGGAGGAGGGCCCGGCGGCTCGTAGGCGTGGCCGCCCGCTTCAACATGCGCGACCTCGCCGAAGAGTACGTGATGTACGGCGTGGCATCGCTTGCCCGCGACTGGCGTCTTGCCGCCGAGAAGCGTCGAGACGACAATGTTTTGCCATGGATCTGCTTGCTGCCGGCGCCCTCCAGCCTTTGTAAGCCCCGACCGCGCCTCTCCTTTGTTCACGCGAAATGCGTTATATGCTGATGCTGTCTCCTTTGCTTCAGAGATTTGCTTGGAGGAGGCGGAGCAAGCCGCGCGCGTATTTTTGGGGCCGTACACCGGCAGGGAGCACGAGCAGCGCGCGTCTGCTATTACCGAGGCGGGGCTGGGGCGAATAAACCGCGTGTGTGAGGCGCTGGGCCTTGCCGTGCCGGACCGTGTCGCTCTGGACGACGGTGCAGCGAAGAAGAAGAAGACGAAGACTCCGTCTCGGAAGAGGAGCCGAAGCGGGGCGTTTGTCGTGCCTGGTGCGGCAGCTACTACTGCCGCTGCTGGTGCTTCCGAGGGCGCGACGGACGCGGAGTCGGGATCGGCGAAGTATGCCGATTCAGGCTTGGATGGCGCGGACGCCGGTGGCGAGGGGTCTTCGGCGAGCGCCCTGGACGGCGGCCGGAGAGGGGAGGCCTCGCCGCCCGCCGCAGTCGTCGAGATAGAATCTGCGCGGACCGGCGACGTTGAGGTGGAGCCTTCGGCCGTGGCCACTGCGGTGCCGGAGACGTCCTCCGTGGAGGCGCACGGAGCCGTGCTGCCTTCCCCGACAGCAGCAGCGGAAGACGAGGTGCCCCCTACGGAAACTGCCACAGCGGAATCTTTGCCCCGGGAGCTGTAGCCACGGGGGCCTCGCCGGCAGTGACTGTAGGGGCGGTGTCGGTGCTGCCTGCCCCGGCTAAGCGGCCTTGTGTGCGGCCAGGGCTCCATTGGACGCCGCGAGGATTTGTCGTGGCGACGGGTGTCAGAAGCCTGTGGGACTCTGGTGCGGATGCCGAGGACCCTGCGGCGCGCGCGCCCTCTGCCCCTCTGGCCACGCCGCCCGCCGTGCAGGGACGATCATCGCCGGCCCCGAACACGGAGGCTTCTGCGCGCTGCGGGACCATGCTTTCTGCGGGGGCTTACGCCACCGCAGCCCCGTCTGGTAGTAGGGAGGTGGACCCCCGAAGCCCTCCTTCCGCTACCGAAGGTAGGTTGGCCTAGCTTATCCTGACGCATTCTTTTATGCGTGGCGGTGCTCACCTGCATTCCTGTTTGCAGCATCGCTCATTCCGGAGGAGCGCTTGGCGGAGCACGGGACCCCCGCACGTGTGAGCCCCGTGGACTTCGTGCCTCCCCCGGAGACGCTGAGGGCATGGCGCGGGATCATGGGTGACGCGGCTGCCAGCGTCGACCAACAAGCGCTGCAGGCCTACGAAGTGGGGCGCCTTGTGGACGCCTTCGAGGTGTCCGGTGTGAGGGTAAGTACTCATACGACCCCGCCTGGGCCGGCTGAGCTTGCTAAGTCTCTCCATTCTGCAGACACTCGTGCTGGGGCAGGCCTTGCAAACGGCCTATGCTCGTGCCCAAGGGGCGCTTGAGGATAGGCTGCGGGCCACCGAGGAGGAGCTACGCGAAGCCTCTGGAGCCCGTTCTGCCCAAGACGCCCGCATCCGCCAGCTAGAAGCGGAATGCACCGAAGCAAAGGCACACGCCGAGGGGCTTGTTGCGTCGGCGCGGAAGTCGGCCGCGGAGTCTGCTCAGCAGAAGATTGCAGCGGAGCGGGACGGGCTCCTAGAACAGGTCGCCTCGTTAGAGAAGGAAAAAGGCGAGCTCGCCTTGACTCTAGCGGAGCGTAACCAGACGCTTGGCGACGCCTCGTTGGTTGCGTGGGACGCCATGCAAGCGCTGGAGAGTCATCTTCAAGGGCTGGTAGCTGAGGTGCCGGACCGCGCCTTTGGCCCGGAGGAGTTGTCTCGGACCCTCCGCTGGGTCGGAGATGCCGCGGAGGTTGCGCGCGGCGCCGCGACGAGCTTTGGCCACCACTGCGCGTACACGGTGGTATGCCTGGTGTGCACGCTCCTGCAGCATCGCGGTTGCACGCACGTCGCCGGGCTAGATGACCCCCAGCTAGAGATGCCTGGCGGGGCCGGAGTGATGTCCGGCGCCGTCCGCTCCGCTCGCCTTGCCCTCACGCCCTTCTTCGACCGGATCTGGGGCTACGTCGGGCCAGATGCTGCACGGGTCGAACTCCGGAAGTCACTTTACGGGAAGGGGAGCCTCGGCCAATTTCTGGACGAGGTCCCTCGACGTGACGAGGGCGGCGCTGGGCCCTCCGAAGGCACCGGGAACCCGCAGGTCTGACGCCGTGGCGCCTAGGTGTGGGCGTGTGTTGTAATGCTCCCTCTTTTTGCGAGTGAAGTGTACGCTTGCTTCATAAATTCTGGCTTTCGCCTATGTCCCGAGCAGCTTCCTTGCTGGGGCTAACTTCTTGCGGCCGACCTTGCGACTCGGCGACGCCTTCGACGCTGGCGAAGGGCCGAAGAGTCGCTGGACTTTTGGGCGGGCCGACCATCTTCCGGCGGAACCCCGCCCCTATCGCGTGTTAAGGACTCTGTACGGGAAAAAAATTTTCTCGATATATAGAACTCCTGATAATTAGGACATGCGCGGGCGTGCTGTGTGGAGCCGAGATCCCCATATCCCCAGTTCGCCGTTAGTGCGAACCGTGCGAGCGCTGCCTCCTGCTGAAAGTTTGTAGACTGGCGCGTGCGAGGGCGGACCTCCGCACCACGACCTGTTTAGAGTCCCGTAGTCTGGCGCGTGCGAAGGCGGACCTTTGCACTACGACCTGTTTAGAGTCCCGTGGACTGGCGCGTGCGAAGGCGGACCTTCGCACTACGACTTGTTTAGAGTCCCGTAGACTGGCGCGTGCGAAGGCGGACCTTCGCACTACGACCTGGTTAGAGTCCCGTGGACTGGCGCGTGCGAAGGCGGACCTTCGCACTACGACCTGTTTAGAGTCCCGTGGACTGGCGCGTGCGAAGGCGGACCTTCGCACTACGACCTGTTTAGAGTCCCGTGGACTGGCGCGTGCAAAGGCGGACCTTCGCACTACGACCTGTTTAGACTCCCGTGGACTGGCGCGTGCGAAGGCGGACCTTCGCACTACAATGCCCCCCACCCCGAGGTGGGGGCAGCCTCTGGTGTATCGCATAATCCACGTGCGCGCCGATGCTGGGGCCAGCCTCTGGCGCGCCATGTCGGTACTCTGGGACTCTCGGAACTAGTTTCCGTAGTGCCCCCTACGCGTACCTCCCGTGGTGTGCGAAGGCGAGCCTCCACACGCTGCGGTGCACGATTGGCAGCCGCGCATGATTCGTGTGGGATCGGCGTCCACGTCTGATTTATACTCCGGAGAGTACGTGCGAGGACGAAGTCCCTGGCGTGCGCGGGGTTCGCGTCTTGTTTATACTCAGTAGAGTGCGCAGGGAGAACATCCGCGTCTTGTTTAGACTCCGTAGAGTGCGCAGGGAGAACATCCGCGCCTTGTTTAGACTCCGTAGAGTGCGCAGGGAGAACATCGCGTCTTGTTTAGATTCCGTAGAGTGCGCAGGGAGAACATCCGCGTCTTGTTTAGACTCCGTAGAGTGCGTGCGGAGGCGTCCCCCCACACGTCTTCATTTATACTCATGCCCGCGCCTTTGACGGAGAGTGCACACGCGAACGTGCGTCTTCGGTTTATACTCATGCCCGTGTCTTTGACGGAGAGTGCACACGCGAACGTGCGTCTTCGGTTTATACTCATGCCCGTGTCTTTGACGGAGAGTGCACACGCGAACGTGCGTCTTCGGTTTATACTCATGCCCGTGTCTTTGACGGAGAGTGCACACGCGAACGTGCGTCTTCGATTTATACTCATGCCCGTGTCTTTGACGGAGAGTGCACACGCGAACGTGCGTCTTTGGTTTATACTCATGCCCATGTCTCTGACGGAGAGTGCACACGCGAACGTGCGTCTTCGGTTTATACTCATGCCCGTGTCTTTGACGGAGAGTGCACACGCGAACATGCGTCTTCGATTTATACTCATGCCCGTGTCTTTGACGGAGAGTGCACATGCGAACGTGCGTCTTTGGTTTATACTCATGCCCGTGTCTCTGACGGAGAGTGCACACGCGAACGTGCGTCTTCGGTTTATACTCATGCCCGTGTCTTTGACGGAGAGTGCACACGCGAACATGCGTCTTCGGTTTATACTCATGCCCGTGTCTTTGACGGAGAGTGCACACGCGAACGTGCGTCTTCGGTTTATACTCATACCCGTGTCTTTGACGGAGAGTGCACACGCGAACGTGCGTCTTCGTTTATACTCATGCCCCTGGCCACGGAGAGTGCGCACGCGGACGTGCGTCTTCGGTTTATACTCATGCCCGTGCCCCTGGCTACGGAGAGTGCACACGCGAACGTGCGTCTTCGGTTTATACTGCGGGAGCACACGCGTAGGCGGAGCCTCCGCGTGCGCTCCCCGCGGATTTCCGCACCATCGGTAACATGTTGGCGACAAACGGAACTTTATTATATTCCCGTTTGCGCGGGTAAGCGATTACATACGACGAGGTGGTGGGGGGGGGCACTAACCGTTTGTGCTCAGCGCGGCCGGAGCCTCTAGTAGGTGCCCTATCGGCAGGGCTTGCGGAGTCACCCCCGGATGGCGCTGTGAGCCTTCGCCCGGCGGTTCCAATCCTAGGTGCTCCGCTACCCGCCGCGGCGGGGACATCTGGTGCCGTGCTCAATGCGCCGGGCCATGTCCTGGTCGCCCCGAACGGTGATGACGGCTCGTGGCCCCGGGAGCTTCATGCACAAATAGGCGTGATGCGGCACCGCCCCGAAGGAGTTGAGGACCGGACGCCCCAGTATGGCATTGTAAGGGTACGGGAGATCGATGATGTCGAATGTCGCGTCCTCGACCCTTTCGTTGTCGCCCTATTCGAAGGAGACCTGCAAGCATATTTGGCCGAGCGCCCGTAGAGGTTGTCCGCCGAAGCCCTGCAGCGGGACTCCCGACAGGCCGAGGCGGCTTCGGGGGATCCCCATCTGGTCGAAGGCTGCCGCGAACAAAATGTTCGCGGAGCTGCCGCCATCAACTAGGGCGCGTCTCACGTCGCATCCCGCTACGATGACCCGGACGACCAGGGGATCGTGGTGAGAAAGCTCCACCCCTTGGGCGTCGTCGGGAGTGAACGTGAACTCCTGCTGCGCCCAGTCCGGCGGTGCTCGTGCTGGGTACGCCGCCACATGGTGTAGCCTCCGTACGTAAGCCTTCCGCTGCCGTGCCGAGGCGAACTCCACCGAGGAGCCTCCGGAGATGACATTGATAACCCTTCGGTGGGTGGCCTCCGGAGCCTGTAGCTGCAGAAAGCCCTCCTGAGGCTGCCGCACGTGGGCCTGGATCCACAGAGGGTCCTCATGGGGCTGCGTTCCATGCGCTTGGGTATGCTCGGGGGCTTCGTATGGGTGCTGTACGTGGGCCACCACGGGCGGACGTGCTTCCAGGTTCCTGTCCCTGGTGACGCTGTCACGGAGCGCCGCGATAGAGGTGCATGTGCGCGTGTCGTGGTTTCCGCGACCGTGGACTACGCACCACAGCCCCTGGTGTTGGTCGTCGTAGTCTCTCTGGCTTCTATCGTCGCGGCCGCGGCCACGGCCGCGTCCCCGGCCTCGGCGCCCCCGACCGCCCCGACCCGCGGGAGCGCTGTCGTTGGAACCGCCTTCGATGTTGAGGACGTACCTGCCTCGCTGCGACTTCTGCTGGCCACGCTTGGGCTTGCCGGACGGCTCCTTGTGCGGGGCATCCTTGCGGTCGGGCGCGTCCTTGGACGACTCCTGCTTACGTTTTGCCTTCGAAGGATCGTCGTTTGACGAATCTTCGGCTTTTGCCGAGGCCCCGGCCTGGTTGGTGTTGGAGTCATCGCCTTGTCGCTGTCGTGCATCCTCTCCCGCCCTGGCGTACTCCTCCATTTTGTCGAAGAGCTTCGTCACTGTCTTGCTTGGCTTCCGCGCGTTATACTCGGCCATTGGGCCCGGACGAAGGCCCTGTATGGCCGCGTTGACCACGGTGGTTTCGTTAACGTCTTTGACTTGACAACGTATCTTCGTGAAGCGTTTGAAGTAGTCCCGGAGCTTCTCCGAAGGTTTCTGCTTCACGGCGAAGAGCTGGTCCGCGTCGACCCGCTCGACATAATTGCCTTGAAAGTTGTTATGAAGGCGGTTGCGGATCTGCTCCCACGCGTAAATGGAGTTCGGCTCTATGGTGAAAAACCAGGAGAGCGCCACTCCCTGCAACGCGAGAGGGAGCCCCTTCGCTTTTGTGGTATCATCGCTGTCCGCGGCCTCGATTGCGGTTTCGTACACGCGCACGAACTCGCGGGGGTCCATGTCGCCTTTGTAGGGCTCGATGACGCTGGGGAACTTGAAGTCTTTGGGCCACGCCGCCTGCTGTAGTCTTGCCGAGAGCGGGGACTCTGGATCGACGCGCCGTAGCGGGGCACGACTGGATGTGGGGGCGTCGCGGCTGTCCGCCCTTTCCGGCGTGGGTTCTGGCGCGACCACCGGCGCGGCCTGCTGGCTCCGAGCCTCTTGTATGTCTCGGACAGCCCCGCGAAGATCCCCCAGCTCCTGCTGGAACGCTTTGAGGGCCACCAGCAGGGCGCTTTCCATCGCCTGTACGGGCGGGGCAGCCGGCACGCCCAGCGGGCGGACCGGCGCGGGCACGACCGCGTCGCAAGCTCCCGAGCTGCCGGTCGCTCCGTCCGCGCTACCGGCGAGCGTCGCGGCGAAGGCGGTGAGGTTGGTTGCTGTCGCAGCGCCGGTGGCTGGGTCGGTCGTCGCAGCGCCGGTGACGGGGTCGGTCGTCGCAGCGCCGGTGACGTGGTTGGCCGTCGCAGCGCCGGTGGCGGGGTTGGTCGTCGCAGCGCCGGTGACGGGGTCGGTCGTCGCAGCGCCGGTGGCGGGGCCGGTCGTCGCAGCTCCGGTGATGTGGTCGGCTGCCGCCGCGAGAGTGCCAATGTCCTTGACCGCCGTGCCCGCGGCAGCTGCTGCCGAAGCCCTGGTACTCACGCGACGCTCTGCCCCGACGGTCTTCTTCCCCTTCGCCGCCGTCGGCGAAGGTTTTTTCGGTGTCATCCTCCTTCGAGCTTCGAGCTTGCTCCTGTCCCTCCCCACGGACGGCGCCAACTGTTGTGGCTACAGACCAAACAGAGAGAGAGATGGTAGTGGAGAGTGAGGGAGATGAGTAATGGCTTGGGTCCTCCCCATGGCCTGCATTCCATATATATACGTGGGGAGTGCTTTTACAATTATACCCTTACAGCTGATCTTCCCCCTCAGGGGCATTTATGACATTACACAGGTACATTGCTGAATCATTTCATACATCGCATAATCAACCATTATATTACATAAACTGAAATACACCACGTCGGGTGATAGTTTACAAAAGGGGCCGAATAGGCCAATTGTCTTTATTACAAACACGCACAACGAAATCATAGCAAAAGCAAACCCAAATCCACAGGCAAGCGACTGGAAGGTACTGTGTGCATTATATGTCGCCAGTTAACTAGTAACATACGTGCACACAACGCCGGATGTCCACTTGTCCATGTCTAATCAACGAAGCCTACGCCTTAGTTTCCTTCGTCATTCTTCTCCTCCGTAGCGGGAGCTTCCTCGTAGGCGTAGTGGTCTTGCGTTCCTGTTTCTGGATTTTTGCCGCAAAGCGAGCATGAGCACTCCGACCCCGTGCTCAGCGAATCAACACACAGAATGCAGTATATAACATGTATGGCTAATCAAGGATGGCTTAAGTTTATTTTCTTTTGCGAAGAGTGCTTTTGAATACAATTATATAAAAATTCCTTAAGACCTAGCATTTTAAACACACGTATATGTCGAATGCAGTAATAATAGTGATTCAGATTCCATCCACCATTACATGGCATCTGCACCATATAGCAATTTCTTCAGCGTTATAGTCGCTTAACTTACCACTGGGACGACACCCAGGACAATTCCAAACCAGGGCAGTCCATCGCCCTTTCACTTTTCCATTCCCAGTTTTTCAGTATTTTTAAAACAGAACTATATCTAGTTAAGTTCCCATGTCTGCCCTTGACCGTGGGCACGGCTATTCGAATAGTTTTAGACTCTGCAGAGTTTGTACACTTTCACCACAAGAGACAATCAACTCGTTGCCCCACACGATTCCTTAGACGTGTGGTTGAGCAGACCATCACAGTGACTTTTCAAAGTATCTAGACCCTTTTGTCATCTCACTTTTATGGGAGACTGCCCACTTGCGGTGGGTCCCATCTGTGCGCGGGATGTTTTCCCCACCCCCTACGCAGCCGGACTTCTACCTCTCCGCAACGTAGGACAGCGGGAAAACTTCACCCTCCACTGGTGTCCCTTCAGGCCCCCTTGCCATAGCATAACCCCTTCACACCCCTACCCGTGAGATGAGTCCGGAGTTTCGATAAATTTACTTAGCCAAGTTGTAATTTACAGACTTGTGGTTGTACTGTTTTACACGGGTTAACATGACAAGATTCAGTCCTTAGTGGCATCTGGGCGGTCTTATCACTAGCCCACTTTGTGCATCCACTGCACCACACATACACACCCTCGAACCAATCCGCCCAGATATTTAAGCAAGTTGAGAATTTGGGGTGTGTAAAATAGGTATATCAAGTATATCAGTCATTATCACCATGACTGCCCAAACCAGTTCTTATGATTAAAAGTGACAATGAAACTTGGGGCCTTTCAGTGCCCCCTGAGTATTAATGCAACACTAAGCATAACATATCATTAGGGACTTATTTTCGAAATATTGGTATTATACTTTTGCTAGGGCGACAAGGTTTTCACATTCAATCATTCCAAAGGAGGGTAATACTATTCAAGGTAAGCATTGGCATTTAACTAGAATATCAAGTTTAGCATGTATTTGCATAAAAATAACAGCATGCATTTTGTTAATTTAAAACCAAGTAATTTGCAAAAATGTGGGTTCAACATGATCAAAGTATTGACTCGCCTTGGTCACAGTGGTCGGGATCCGGATTCTCTGTTGCTTCTAGTGTCGCTGCTTCGATCTCTTCTTCTTGTGCCTCGTATGCTATTTTAGCGCGCGCCAAAAATTTGTACAAAAAGAAAAGCAGCAAATCAAACCAAATAACACCAGAAATTCAAATGAAGTCTAAAAATTAGGATTTCAGTTCCATTGGATAGATCTTGATTTTAGATGAATTTAGAAATTTGTCTCACTCAATTTGGAGTTAAAATGAATAAGTTATGATTATTTGAAGTTCTCAGATTGAAGTAATTCCATAAAATGTAAAATATCTGACAGTGGGACCCACATGCCATCTTTTTAATTTTTATCCTTTTCTTTTATCATTTTTCCCTGTCTCTATGACCAGTGGGGCCCATATGTCAGCGTGTCCGGTCACTGACATGTGAGACCCCCTTGTCAGTGGTCATGGCGGTGCTGAGTCACTGGCAGGTGGGACTCAGCTGTCAGAGATGCATTTTAAAAGAACTGCTCGACCGCAGGCGCGGAGCCGGGGCTCGAACGCGCGCCGCGGGAGCGAGGGGGAGAAGAGACTAACGCTGAAAGCCACTCGGTCGCGCGAGCGATGCTTACCCTATATGGGTAATAAACCCCTTTGAGTCAGCTCGCAGAGGAGGCCGAGCAGAGGAAGAAGAAGGCGGTGGCGCCGGCGGCGAGCGGTGGCCGGAGAGGCTCGGGAGCTGCGTGAAATATAATATCCTGGTGCCGATGAAGCTTCTGGTCAGGTCAGCGGAGGGTGATGTTTACCGGAGAGGGCTGGCGGCGAGAGGTGGCGGCGGTCCGGGGAGATCGATCGATGCCGGTGATGTAGAGAGATCGGGGAGCTCGACGGAGGGTGCAGTCTGCTTCGCCTTGCTTCCACGAAGCTCCGGGAGCAAGTAATTGCTTAGAGGCGGCCGGAGTCAGCGGTGGCTCGGTCGCCGGCCGTGGGGAAGGAGATGTTGGCGACGTGGATTGAGGGTGTTAGAGTTCAATTGCTCGCGGGGAAAGGGAGTAGGGAGTGTTGCGACGCGAGTGCGAATCCCAGGAGGGGTTTATATAGCTGGGAGAGGCGCACGGCGAGGGCGGCACCTGGCGCAACTCTGTTCACGCGGGGAAGGGGCGACGAACCAAATCTTCCCCGAGATTTCTTAGGAGAGAGGTGGCGGGAGAGATGAGTCCCCCCTCCTGTAGCTAGATCTTTTAAATTGCCCGCGAGGTGAGAGAATGAGCGATGGATTTGCTGCGGCAGAGCGCAAGCGCGAGGGGAGAGGAGCTGTGTGCGCGTGGAGAAGAAGGAGCGAGGCGCTGGCTGTTCGGGCCCGCTCGCAGAGGGAGAGGCGCGGGTGGAGGCGGGGTCCGCTCGCCAGTGGGAGCGGGCGCGTGCGCTGGATAGGCCGCGCGGCGTCCGACTGGGCCGCGCCAACGCGCTGGCCGCGTGGGGAGAGAGGGCTGGGCCGGGGTGATGGCCGGCCCGGCCGGATGTTTTTCTTTTTATTATTTTTTTCTATTTCTTTTCTTTTCCTTTTTGGGTATTTATGTGTGTGTATATATATACATCTATTTTTTCTTCCTTGCTCCCTGTGATTCTACATCTTCCCTTTTGTTGATATTTATAAAAATTATTTTCTTGTTATATTTAATTGTATGCATACATATACATACATATGTGTGTGTATATATATATATATATTTTGTAGGTGTTTATTATTTTTACTTTCATTTTACTTTTTAATCCTTTTGGATCATCTTTTCAGATTCTTTATTTGATACTTATGTTTTTATTATTTTATGTGTTGGTTTCTTCCTTCTTTTCACTTTTGAAATTCCTTTGTATTTACAAAAAGCCAATAAACTCCAAAATTCAACAAAAAGCAAATAAAATAATCCAAAAACTCCATAACTTATTATTTACATTTTTCGGGATGTTACAGTGGGCAAGGTGCAGGTCATGCAGGGTCCACCGTGGGAGGGCCGAACGCTCGCGGGTAAGGTGCAGGCCATTGACTTTGGCTCAGAGGTAATGGATTCCGTGTGATGGCGACGTTGACGGTCGGTGCGCAAAGGCTGGCGGAGCCATTGCGGAGGCTAGCAGAGCTTGCGTGGTGGCGATGTCGATGGTTGGCGCACAGAGGCCAGCAGAGGCTAGCGGAGCCACATGGTGGCGATGTCGACGGTCAACGCACGGAGACCGGTGGAGCCTACGCGAAGGCTAGCGAAGTCCGTGTAGTGGTGACATTGACGGCCAATGTGCTAAGGCTGATGGAGCCATTGCGAAGGCTAGCGGAGTCTACGTGGTGGCGACGTCGACGGTTGGTGCGCGGAGATAGGCGGAGCCATTGCAGAGGCTAGCGGAGCCCGCGTGTTGGTATGCCTTTGGCAGGTCCCGTGGCAAGGTCGACGCGGCTGGCTTAGACTTTGACAATGTGGGCGATGTCGCGGAGGCTGCCCGGTGTGGGTGTTGCATTTGTCGCACCTGGGCGTGGACATCGGCTCCGACACATAGCCGGTAGAGGCAGGGCAGCCGTTTGGGAATGAAGCCAACAGAGTGCAGGCGGGGGTGTGGCTAGCGTGACCCTTGTTAAGCGACGCGCGGAGGTTGGTGACGGAGGTTGCCCTCGCGATGCGGAGGCAAGCATGCATGATTCCATGTAGTACAAACTGATACACCGAAACACTAAATCCACCTATCTAACCGGTGCAACGCACTAGGAAACCATTGAGATTCCACTTCCAGCATGCGTAGTGCTCCCATTAATCAGCTAAAACGGGATAAGTTGAGCTTTCAGAGTACGTTCTTTTGAACATGCTGATGAGAGAGGACTAGATGAACAAATCAGCTCCCTTGCAGCTAAGAGGCCTCAACCGGTGAATGAAGAGGCAGCCAGCTCGGCGCAGCTCCTTGCTCGGTCCCCATGGACGGCGCCAACTGTTATGGCTATTGACCAAACAGTATATGAGGGGGCTAGCTAGAGGGAGCACTTCGACTAAAAAAAGTCATGTGTAACAATTGTTATTGAATACATGTAGAAAATTTTTCAGAATTTTTCACGACTTTTTTTAGTTGGATTGCACCGAAAACTTGAGTGCATAACATATGTTCCCATGTATGCTAATCAATGTAATCATGAATTATACTTGAACAGGATCAAAAGATGCAAAGTTTCAGAAAGGTTAAACAATATTCACTAGTAAATCAAAAGTATTGAACATCATTTCATATGCATACAAAGAAGCAATCCAGATTCAAAAATCAAACAGGAGGTGAATGTACTTGTGGCCCAATACAACCCCAGAAGCAATCATATACTCATATGTAACAACTACATGAAAGAAAGAATATTTCGTCAGATATAGCACACATGAACTTCAGATATTGATGAAGGATATAGAACTGTATACAAGACTGAAGGAGCAAACGTGATCAAGAAGGGGAGAGATGTCAACAGCATTAACAGGTGTGGCAGGTGCGCATGTTGTGTTTTTTTGGCTTGTGTTTCTTGTTATCTATCTGGTATTGGGTATATTGGGACTTAGAAATATTTTGTGATGAGCGGATGGGTAAACCCTCTTTGGATTTGCCCAAGATCTTTGGAATTCATTTATTTCTTGCAGGGGTGGCTTGCTTTGGCTTTGGCGCATTTCATGTAACGAGTTTGTATGGTCTTGGGATATGGGTGTTCGATCCTTATGGGCTAACTGGAATAGTACAAGCTGTAAATTCAGTGTGGGGTGTAGAAGGTTTTGATCCTTTTGTTCCAGGGGGAATAGCTTCTCATCATATTGTTGCGGGTACATTGGGCATATTAGCAGGCCTATTCCATCGTAGTGTTTGTCCGCCTCAATGTCTATACAAAGGATTACGTATGGGCAATATTGAAATTGTACTTTCCAATAGTATCACTGCTGTTTTTTTGCAGCTTTTATAGTTGCTGAAACTATGTGGTATGGGTGAACTACCCCAATCGAATTATTTGGTCCTACTCATTATCAGTGGGATTAGGGATACTTTCAACAAGAAATATATCAAAGAGTTAGCGATGGGTTAGCCAAAAATCTTAGTTTATTAGAAGCTTGGTCTAAAATTCCTGAAAAATTAGCTTTTTTATGATTATAATGGTAATAACCTGGCTATATATATACAGCTGCGCTATTCTATGCCTGCACGTGTCGAACAACTATTACCGTGCATGAGTGAAGTTACTGTCAAACACATGTAGAGTTACTATCAGTTGTATAGTGTTTCAACTGACATTAACTTTACATGTGTTTGGTAGTAATTTCACTCACACAATTGGCAGTAACTCTATATGTGTTTGACAATAACTTCATTCACGCACGGTAGTAACTTTCTGTGCACAATCTACACCTGCGCGTAGAATAGTAGTTATATATATAGTATAATTAACTGGGACACCATGGTGCCAGATATATAGATACATATAAGGGAACATATCTAGTGCTAATGGCGATGTGGACCATCCAATCTAAATTGTGTGGCTTAGATGGAGGTGCGTGGGAACCCCATCCCATTTGATGGGTTTTTGTGGAAAACACAGGGGGTTTTCTATAAAATCGTTTAAGTGGGATGGGTTCCTACCCACATCTATCCGAGCCACACAATCTAGATCAGATGGTCCACATCGCCATTAGAACTTTAGCATTGAAATAGCAATTAGTACTAGGTATATTCCCTACATATATATACACATATATAGATACACATAGATATATGTGTGTGTGTATACATATATATGTGTGTGTATACATATACGTATATACAAGGTTATTAAAGCGATGCGGCGAGGCGCAGCGACTCACCACCTTCACACCACAATATCGTTTTTAGCGTGCGGCGTGGCGACGCCATACACATTGTTATTTGTATAGAGTGTAGGGTGTTTTATGCAAATGTACATGGACATATATATGGGCCAAGGCCTTCTCCATGGGGACATGATCTGTTTTCATCACTCCAATATGTATCAGGCTAGGGTTTCCCCACTGTTGCTGCCGGCCGCTGCCGCCTCCACCCCTATACGCTGCCTCAGGTCGACGCCTCCTCTTGCACCACCCTGCATTTGTGCCACCGCATCAGGCAGCGCTACGCATCATTAGGCCGCCACCTCCTCCTGGCTGCCCCTTGTTAGGCTGCTGTCTTCGTCGCCTCCTCCACCCGATTGCCCCACTGCCTGTTCTCGGCCAGCAAGGATGTGGATAAAGCAGGGCTGCGTCGGGCCGTCGCCCCGCTGCCTCCTCCTTCCGATTGCCTCACCACCTCCTCCCAACTAGCAAGGACACGGAGGACCGGCGCGAATCTAGCCGACGGAGGAGACCAGAACAAGTGGAGGCTACCATGCCGTCCGCATGCCAAACAATGGCGAGCTGCCACGGTAATATGGCGATGCCATATCATCGCCATATCGATGCCTTAACAACCATATACACACACATATATGTGTGTGTACACATATATACATATAGATATATAGATATCTATGTATATATGTATGTATATGTGTGTGTGTACTATTTTAGTTATTTACTTATTCATGCTATGTTCTTATATACAATCATACCCTTCCATTTGCCAAACTATTTGTTCTACTTCAGTTTTATGTATGCATCATGAATGGAGGCTTCAATTGTATAGAGATGAACTTTTAAAAAATAACCATTTCTCAACGAAAATAGATTCCAAAGAGGACATGCGCTTTTTTGTCCTAAATGTTGTTCTATGAAGTTTCATGATGTTCTAATAGTTAGCTAGGATTTCTAGGTATGGTTCGTGATGTTCTCAATCTGGTAATGCTGGCCTCACGCTTTGTAGTTGTGGTGTCCAAATGGGTCGTGCCTAACAGGCCAGCCCACGGCCTGGTACTGTAGGCATGGCCCACAGCACGGCACATCACGAAGGCCGATGGGCTAGGTTGGCATGACACGAAGGGGTGAACCGTGCCTAGGCCATTGCCTCAGCTGGCCGTGCTGGCACGACACGGCACGGCATGAACAGTGTTGTGCTCGAGCACAGCACGGCTCGGTGGCATGGTTTGGCCCATTTGGCACGCGTAGCCTATGGGCATGACCCATTAGGCACGAGAGCCAACCGTTAGACATAGACATGACGCGGTGGGCACAGCCCATTTGAACATTTAGCATGAGTAGGGGTCAATTTTTTTAAAAAATTTATAGCTGTTTGTGGCCATTTGTAAATTTAAAAATATGAAAAAAATTCAAAAAAAGCTCGAATTGTTTTCGTAAATAGGCAATATACCCCCTAGTGGTGTCCAAATGGGTTGTGCCTAACGTGCTGGCCCACGGCCTATAGGCACAGCCCACAAAGTGTACTATCCAATATCCCCAGTAATTGTGCATCATATTCTTATGATTGTCGTTCACTTAAAACAAATTGAAAATGACGTAGTACTATGAGAGGTTGTGTGCGCTATGAAAACTAAATATTTAA
This sequence comes from Dendrocalamus latiflorus, assembly GCA_017311315.1. Classification (NCBI taxonomy): domain Eukaryota; kingdom Viridiplantae; phylum Streptophyta; class Magnoliopsida; order Poales; family Poaceae; genus Dendrocalamus; species Dendrocalamus latiflorus. Next base: position 37,313,939 of record CM029637.1, read on the forward strand.
AATATTAGAATGAGATTCCGTATTTATACGCATTTGCATTTATTCTCCATCTAATAGCTAAAATTGCAGGATTCACTAATGTTCTTTTAATTATAGGTGATTATGTAGGGATAGGTATTCTAACTATTTTATAGTTGTTCATTCACAATTGTCTGAAGTTTACTAGAAGTACGAGCATAAGTTTCAGAAAGTTCGCTTGCAACGACCTCCACCAGCACTTACCATAGGTACGTAGAAAAATATGTGGGGCACCGTCTTTTCCTCCGAAAGATCCTCTAGAAGGTCCAGCTCTACATCATCAAGTGGTGGAGCAATCCATACCAGGGCTTGTGGTGAACTGTCAGTCTCAATGGTTCTGCTGAATCTGCTTCAGTCTTTCTGGAAGAATATTGGAGGAGAGAAGAACAAGATTCACTAGTGAGATAGTGGAAGTACTTCTCACAGTGAAAGACTAAGAACAAACTGATGCACGAGCTTAACACTACATGGTGGATACGGAGTTGGGATACGTGTTCAACAATCTCGATCTAGATGGTTGCAAAGGCAGTCAAGATGCCGATGATTTTTAGAGCATACATGTATACATTGTACTTTTTATAATTTTTATCGTAATGCTAAGCTACATGTTGTACTCTTTTTTCTTTGCTAAGATTTTCTTGAGTTGAGTTTTTACTTAACAACATTTTTTTTAATGAGGTAGCTATTTAAATTAACAACATTTTTTTAATGAGGTAGCTATTTAAACATCAATAAAGCTTATTATTACATTTCTATAATTTATTGTGCCTTTTTCTATAATTTCTATAATTTAATGTGTCTTTTCCTATAATTTCTATAATTTATTGTGTCCTTTTCGAATTTGACAAAATTTTGAGCTATCAACTTTTTTTTTCCATTTTTCAGGCAAAATGGGCTAGACGGGCCAAACGGGCGTGCCATGCCTTGTGGCCCATTGGGCTCAACAGGCCGTGTGCCGTGCTGGCACGGCATGAGTCCCCTCTAGGCCATGCCTGGGCCGGTGTCTCAGCCCACGGGCTGACACGACACGACCATTCCTATTGATGGGCTAAATGGGTCGTGCTATGCCGCACCACCCATTTGGGCAGGTCTGCTTTTTAGTAAGAAATGAATAGTTATTACATGTAATCAGTGGTGGAGCATTGTGGATTTTGCCACACTGTGCTTCTAAACTATTTTATCAATAGTTCCATCCGAACATAACTGAAGAAGTTTGGTGTATTAAAATCCCTGAAATGCTAATGAACCGGTTCTCAATGAAAATAGATTCTTGAGAGGAAATGCATCTTTTGGTCTTAAACTGTTATTCTCTGTGAGTTTCGTGGCGTTCTAATTATGAGTTGCAGTGCCTAAGGTTTGATTCTAACTGTTCTCAATCTAGTAATGTTGGCCTCATGGTTTGTAGTACGAAATGTAAAGTTTCTATCCGTAATCAGTGGAGAAGCTATCGGACCCCGAAGCAACAGCTCTCAGATTCTCTATGTAAATCACACTAATTCAAGATCAGCTAGTGCATACAATGGACAACAAAAATAAATATCAATCATAATGACATTTATTAACTAAATATAGGCATGATTGCCAAAGTTTACATACACGACCCATAGGCCAAATTTAAATAATAGCAGCTGAAAGAAAAACACCGAAGCGAAAGAAGCCCATTGAGCCTGCCCACAGGCAAATGATAGTAAGACGCGGCTTACTCGTCCAGATCTTCACCATAGTGGAAGATGTCTTCCTCTGTGGAGATAGCAAGGTGAGTACAAAGTTGTACTCAGCAAGTCATACGGAAATATGCAATATTAATGATAGAGACAACAAAGGAAGGCATATAGGGTGATTTAAGCATAAAACAATATTTAAAGAAATACAATAAATAGATTAAAAATTACTGAATTTAATACAGTAAGTAAAAACAATATTGTAAATGAAATTAATACTATTAGTGCAGGTCTATCCTCCACACAAACCTAACCACGGGCATCCCACCCGGACCATCTTTTTCAAAAGATCTCATATAGATTCCATCCATCCATAAGGCTTTTATAAAACATTTTGAAAAACACAGTCTAATCCGTGAAAAACTTTACTCAACTTGCTCATGACCGTGAGCACAGCTATTCAGGATAGATTAGATACTCTACAGAGGTTGTACAACTTTACTCACAAGATATGATTATTTTATAATGTTGGCCATTACACACTTCCATAGACGTACGACTGAGAAAATGATAACAAGGCTTTTACAAAGCAAAGCCTTCAACCTAGCCAACCCAACACTAAGGTTTCACTCCAATAAGGAATCCACCAGACAGGGACCCTTCTTGAGCCAAGTGAGACTTCACATGACCTACGCTACGCTCACTTTCAACCTACAGCGAGACTCAGGTTGGGACCTGCAAATTAGTCAGTCAGGACTGTCCCATACCAGCCTTGTGATAGTACGAAAAGGGCTTTGTAGCACTAGCTCATAGAACAATCATTAATTGACTAAGGCACTTCCCACATACCCCTTTGGCCTAACAATCAACATTGTGTCACCGAATAACAATGCATGTCTACAACCACCACCTAACAATTTACCTAAGTCTAAACCAGGTTTTTATATTTTATTTTGAAATATTCCATAGACTTTCTTAACTCACCGAAGTCAAGAACATTTTTTAAAAGCTCATCATTTCATGTGAAAAATGTATCCCAAATCTAGATTTATTTCTAAGCAAGATTAAGCATTTACTACAAAAGTCCTCTAGCCATACTATTGTACTAACTAGAGTTTTGTTCTAGGGTGACAAGACATACATGAATCGATGTCAAAAGAGGTAATAACAAATAGGCATTAACTAAATTTAAAACTAGAATTAAAATACACTGAATAAAACTAAGCATGCAACACAATTTAAACCAACATAATTTTATTTCACAATTTGGGATCAACATGATTAAGGTATGTGACTTGCCTTGCTTGGTGAACTGATGCAAATCATTGAAGTAGAATTGTTCCTAATCGTCGCAGTCTACACGTGAAAATACCCAAGAAAACTCAAATAAAATTCAAATAAACTCCAAATATTAAAAACAAGGGCATAAATGATAGATTGGAATTTTTGATGAATTTAGAAATTTGAACGGGCTCAATCAGAATTAGGATGAAGGAGAACATGCTCTTGGAAATTTAAATCCTAAAGAAAATGAATAAAAGGAATTTCTAGAATTATTTTTCTAAAGAAAAAGGGAATTATAATGTCAGTAAGGAATTTGTGGATTTATGTGGAATTATTGTTCTAAAAGAAATTGAGAATTATGACATCAACATTGGATTTAATTTCTGGCCAAATTAACTTTCTAAAGGAAATTTTAATTATTGCATCATGCTAACGTCAGCCATACACATTGCTGCTGACATGCCAATATTTATTGGTGTGGGTGCCACCTGACTGACACGTGGCGTTGACAGTGAGCAACAGCGGCCAACGAATGGCGTAACAGAGAGAAGAGAGAGGGGAATGCATTGGAGCATGAGTGCATTACCAAAAGTGGCCGGAAGATGGTTGGCAACGAGAAAAGCAGTGGCGCAAATCAGAGCTCTGATGAAGATGGGCCTCCGGCGATCCTTGGGCTCGGCGAAGGGGTGGTTGAGGTCTATAGAGGCGTAGCAATGCCGAGGACGGGATCGGCGGGGCTTGAGCGGCACCGGCATGTCAAAATTCCTCACCGAAGAGATTGCCAGTGTGAAGGGAGAGGCAAGGTGGCGCGGACGAGCTTGTGCGGATGGAAGGGAGAATCGAGGGTGCGGTTGAGATGAGTGAGGAAGCGGCGGCGCATGGCAAGCTAACCATCTACACAAAAATAGTGGAGGCGAAATGGCCAGGGCGCACGTGGTTTCGGGGAAGGATAAGGGAGAAGGAGGCGGCCGAACGGGATAGGAATGGGGCCAGAAAGGGTAGGGATAGCCGAACAGCCAAGGCGGCAGCACGACGGCGCGACCGAGGTAGAAGAGTGGGGGAAAGGAGGAAGGCCCAGGCGGGGCCCACTTGGCAGTGGGAGCGGGAAGAGGGCGGATGGGTTGGATGGCTCGGGCGGCGACGTGGGCGAATCCAAGCCATCCCGCGTTGCCCGCAGGTGAGGGCGGGATGTTTAAATATTTTTAATTTTCGATTTTGATTTTCAAAAATCTCTAGAAAAAGAACAAAGGCTTAGAAAATAGCAAATAAAGTCTAAAAATTCTAAAATAATTCACAATAATTTCTATAATTATTCTAGACTTAGAAAATTTATTTCCAACTTAATTTGATACTTTTTAATCTTAAAATTCATTTTTAAATTCTAGAAAATTTAGATAAAGTCCAAATAATTAAATTTAATTAGGATTTTTATAAAAATTACTTTTCTAAATAAAAATCTTTTAAAGCAGAAAAACAGGGCAAATAAAATTCAAAACTTAGGCAACCAAAACACTAATTTTTATTTTTAAATTAAATTAATTTTTTTCACTAATATTTTTTTAAAATAAATGGTTGGGCTGTTACAAAAGCGTTGTGGGTTTTGCCATTGTGTGTTTCTAGCAACACACTTCTCCCATTGCTTTTACAAATCATACTAGTGCTCTTAATTTCCAGCAAGATGGAAGGTTTCCATATTTATGTTGTCATTTTTTCTATTTGCATGGTGATACGCAATATACACATTTTTTGAATGTCTGAATATTGAAATATATGGACTTACTACTAATTAGCAGCTCTGAATAACAATAGTTTTATGAGAAAGAATGTTGGAGACCAAAATTTAGGTTGGATGAGTTGTAATATGGATTGTGTTAGTTATGTTTCTTTAATATATTTGAAATACATTTATGTTGGCAATTGGAACAGCGCATATTCCATTTGTATTAAGCAAACAAGAGAAACGACAACAACTAAAACATGTTGGGTTTTACCCATATTTCAATCTAGAAATGTACACTGTAAATCATATATTTTTTAAAAAATCACGATCTATTGATAAAGCATGTTTTGTTATGTGTTGTCACCTCATGTATAATCAAAGCCTTGGTTCATGTTTAGGATGCTAAAACCACTTCATATGATTCTTAGGTAGGGTCGAATTCTAAAACCTTCTCATATGATACTTCCATACGCCCATGACAGCGTACAGGGTTGTAGGACCCGATATGGTAATCAGAGGGGGGCAAATGGTGCTTTCAAATTCAACCTCTCTAGATGGTATTTCAAAACCTTCACTCCACTAGCTACTAGAAGTTAGGAAGATCAGATTAGACCATCAATAAAGAACTTACCAAAACGCGGAAGCAAAATGGAGTTCAACACACAGACTCGGCCAGGCTAATATTCACTCAGTGGTTGGACCAACCTTGGGCTGGTGGTATGATCAGCCTTCAGTCTAACCGCTGGCATGGTGCAGTCTGACCACTCCCCTGATTCAGCCCTGGAAAACAACTTGAGCCAAGCACCAAAAAGATGTAATCCTCAAAAATACAATTCTAAATGACTCGAGACTTAGAACACACCTTGCTAAGAATATCAGGAACTTAGTCCATCCAAGGATCGCATGAATCTTGGCAAAAGTTCTAACATTTCCTTGAGATAAGCAATGTTGCACCAAAACTAGGCAAAACTCACAAACTTGAGAGATGACATGCTCGTGGGTTTGATGAGACCTGATGGATCTAGATATGTTCGCACATATCACAGCAAGCAAGAACACCTAAAGATTCGAGACAAAAACCCTAGAAATGCGAAATTGTAAGAAGGGCTCCAAATCGAACCAAACTGGGCAATCTCCAAGATCTTTCTATAACTAGTCTCTAGATGGATGGCATATGATCCTCATTTGGCATCTCCATCTCTTACACGTCCTTTCAGCTAGCAAGATCTAGAAGGAATGGGAGACGGCAAAAACACCAACCAAAACAGGGGCAAAAACAATAACATCAAGAACACACCATGGAGATGAACATGATTGATCTATTGCAACTTGTAGAGTTTTATTTATGGCTACTCCACCATAGAGGATAGACCCATCTCACCCAAGAGCACTCACCCAAACCCTAGAAGAGAAGTGATTGCTTTCCCTTTTGCAAGCCTTAATAATAGCCACCAACCTCCCCCACACAAATAGATGAGGCAACCAGCCCATATCTAACTCTAATAGATATTATCCATTAGCACAACTGTGAAAACCCGTTAACCCCCCCACACCATGTTTTACACTCACACAAGACTTATGCACGCTTTTCAAAGTGTGTAAGTCCAAACCCGCTAAAGAACGAGCTTCCATCTACTTGGCCTCCTCAGTACTTCCTTGACCTAAACTGCTCTCTAAATGCTTGCCAAGTGCCATGATTTTGGTCCTTTCTTCGTTTTCAATTTTTGGCTTTCCCGCCAAAACACCTTCTCCTTGACTGTGGACCTCATCCCTTCCATAAGTCTAGTCCATGTTCACGTCCTCCCTTGCAAGCAATCCCCATACTTGCAACACGTAGGTTCATCAACGGTTCACGTATCAGCAAGTCTCTCCATGTTGGTTCCCTCCGACCACGCCTCACATGCATCAACCGTACCATTCAATAAACTATTTCTCAATCCTTCGCTTCAACACCTCTTATCTTCTCTTATGCCTCGCTTGAGCCTAACCATCTCACCCGGTTTCTTGACCACACCTCAACTCATCCTCGAGCCTAGTTCTGGTCTATGTCATCAATCATGACTACCTCCAACTTCCTGTATATCAAAAATCAAGAAATTATTTTTGGGCACAAGTTCTTCACAACTTGACCCACGTTAGTCCAACATACTCCACGCATCATAAATGCAATGACTTAGACCCAAAAACTCAACCTTGAACCAAATCCCCAAAACATCAGAATCCATCAGCTAAGAACAGGCAAGGGGTGGTCTGACCACCATTGCCTGGCTAGTCAGACCGCTCCCCTCATGCTGGTCTAACCACTAGGGCAGAGCACCAAGTAAAATGACTAAGTTCTCTAGAAAACCTTCTCTGGACTTTTCAGAAAATTGCTATCTAGTTTTGTCTCAGACCTCCAGATAAGGTGAAACCTAGTGCAAAAACACCCCTAGACACTCCTACACATTAGTTTGGTGTTGAAATGCCAAAAGAAAATTGGGCCTATCAGATCACATGGACAATGCCGGTTAGACCGGCCTTGGCAAAATGCCTGAGTGGCACCTTGGTCGTTCTAACCAGCTATCCAAATCGATCTGACTGGCTCTAGAAATCAGTCAGACTAATTCCTCAAATCGGTTAGATCGCCACCTGACAAGCAGCTCTGAAAAACCATAAATTTTCACAAATGCAAATTTCAACTCAATACGATTATCAATTGCTAATTGTTCAGCACATAAATACCATGGATATTCTCAACATGGTTTTTTGGGGGTCTGAAAGATCAAGCTCCATTAAGTTGGTTTTGGTGATAATGACAAATGCAACTATGAGACTAACCTTGTTTATTGATTATGATATTGCTTAGTCTCATTAGGATGAAAAGGTGAAATAAAAGAAGTATGCATTTAAAATCACATTGTTATATATTAGTGTATTCCTTGGATCCAAAATATAGAATGAACTCCATCAATGGTCTAAAATGAATATGTGCATATGCTTTCATTACACACACTTGTATGCACACATTTAGGGGGAGTTCACTATATGTTTTGTGGTTTCATTAGTATTGATCAATGTTTCTTTTTCCACATATATTGGGATCTCTATTTTGAAACATATCCTTTGAGTATATAAAATTGGTGCATATACTCACATTGACTCATATTGATTTATACTCAATTATCTGTGTATGGGACTAACGTGATTATCAAGGTTTAAAAGGTTTAGTCCCGGATTTTGCTTAACGATTTGGAGATGCATACTAATGTTGATAAGAAGATCAACATGGCTTGAGACAAAGGTCATACATGCATTTGAATTTAAATTCTCAAGCCAACTATATATTGTTAGAAGAAAACGGTAGTACCAGAGTTTGAACGGCAGAACTACCATAGTGCGGTATGACCGCAACTCCTGAACAATACTACATTGATGTCATTCACTGCCTCTCTTCGCACGGTTATTTAAGCGCACGAGGGCGCGCAAAGAACCTCACCCTGCATTCCCTCCCTACCTCCTCCTTCAGCATTGTTTGTAGCGCTCTCTCGCAAAAAACATTGCTCCCCCGTTCGCAGATTACTTCGTCACGCATCAAGGATACTAATCTATAGTATTAGTTACCTTTTTGTTGTGTTAGTCCTTTGGAGCACTATTTGATGACGTAGGTAATAATGCTATATATGTTTCTCTATGCAGTATTTCGTGTGTGCTGTGTATGGACGTTCCCCCATTATCCGTAAGTTAATTTTAGTATCGTATATACATTTTTGAGGTGGGATGACGCTTTACTGCTATGGTATTTTCCGTAGAAATGGATAAACTGTTCGTATTCCACGGTGGTGAGGTTGTGCGTGGTAGTCCATTTGAACTTGATCTATCCAGTTGTCAGCGCGCTGTAGTAACTGTTCCCAACCTAGCGCACGTGCCTTTGGTCAAGCTACGTGTAACATCCTGATTTTCAGAGCCTTTTTGAAGATTTTAAAATAAAATTCACCATTTGGATTTTTCTGGAATTAATTAAAGCTTAAAAAGAATTTTTAGAATTTATTTGGATTTAATATGATTAAATTAAACATTAACATTTGCCAAGATCATTTTATTTGAGTTCCCTGAGTCTCAAGGAATTTTATGGAATTTTTGGTGATTTTTCTGGATTTATTTGCTATTTTCTAGAGCTCAAAAGTATTTAATTGAATTTCTGGAAAAAGAAAAGAAAAAGAAAATCCTTGAACCGGCCGGTGGGCGGAAACCCGCCGAACCGGCCCGGTCCAGCCACGCCCGGCCTGCCCCGCCCGCGCCACGCGGCGCGCATCCGCCCGCTCCCCGCGCCCGCCTTGAGCCGCTGGATGAGCGACACGCGTCGCCCATCCGTTCCGCCTGCCTCGGCCGCAGCCGATCCCGGCCGCTTGCCTCGTCCGTGCCACTGAGAGGTGGGGCCCACCTGTCAGCGAGCCGCTTGCCTAACCCTAGTGGGCCGAGCCCACTCGGCCCGCGCCGCCACCGCCGCCAGGGGTATTTAAGGCGCGGACCCCGAGGTTCGCCTTCGCTGCCGTGCGCCGCCGCCGTCCTCCGAGACCGCCGCCGCCGCCTTCGTCGCCGTCCCTCCGCCGCGCCGGCCATCTTCGCCGAGAGACGCCGGTCAGTTCGCCGCCGTCTGCCGTCGCCGTCGAGCGCCGTCTGCCGTCGTCGTCGCTCGCTGCCTTCGCCGCCGGAGCTCGCCGCCGATCGCGTGTTCGAGGGAGCGGAAGTTGGATTCGAAGATCAAGAGCCCTCAGCTAAGCAAGGCCAAGGCAAGTCGTGTCCTTTGATCATGTTGAACCCAGTTTGCAATCTATTATTTAATTATTTTGTTTTAAATTATCTTGCATTGCTATTTTTATTCAAACCCTTGTATTGGTAGTTATCGTCCCAATTGGTTATTTCCCTCCTTGATATTTTGGAATACCTTGATGCCATTGTCACCTTAGGTTGGGAATTTAATTAGTGATGCTATGTTATTTGTCACATTGGGTTGGTACGATTAGAATGCTTAGCCTTGCTTATTTTGCGAAAGGTTTCATCGTCATATGTGATTAATTAATTTGACCTAATGAGATATTGAATCGTGGTTGGTGCCACTGTTATAAAATTTGTGCCGTGACGTTGGTGCGTCATTGGCGGTGGTTATACAAAATTGGTTTTCACTCGGGCGAATGATCGTGCAGTAAAGGGGGAAGTGTTGGAGCACTTCGAGGGATGTGGTAGTCTCGCCCGAGAACACTTAAGGACTTAACTTTGTGCGCCATTGATCTGAGTCTTACCGTGCAAACCACATGTCTGGTATGGGACAGACCTGGCTGATTAATTTGTGATGTTTCAATTCTGGTTCCGCCATTGGGATGTCAGTGGGTGTCGTGTACATTCCACGGGGCGCAAGGGGGGGTGTGATGCGAAACCCTAGCGGGCGGGATTGGGTTGGAATTGAACATTGTAAAGGCCTTGTTGTGATTTCCTTAGCGCGAGGCTAATCACATCGTGTGGGTACAGTTGTGCAACCTCTGCAGAGTGTAAAACTATTCGAATAGCCGCGTCCTCGGTCATGGACAATGCTCGGTGATTTCACACGAGGTATAGTTATTTCTAAAAAGTTTCGGGCAGTGGATGGTTAATTCACTGTTGGTGGGAGATCCATGAGTGGTTGGTTTAGCTTATGGATGGGAGATTCATAAGTGGTTACTTCAATTCCTTTGATTATTGTTTATTATTGTTTTATTTCAATTCGCCTTCAATCTATTTATGGTAATTTCAAATGTTGTTTTATGCAAATTAACCCTTTCAGCCTTCCATTGGTAAGCCTTGCATTCTATATTGCATCATTTGTTACAAACGGCTTGCTGAGTACCAATGTACTCACGGCTTTATGCCTATGTTGCTCAGTTGAGGATGAGGAGTACTACCAGCAGGAGGTTCCAGGAGGCGAGTACTTCGACGACTACGCGTTCTAGGCTTCGTTCCCCACTCGATTGCCCGTGGGCATGTCGATTGGCCACTACGTTTCATTTTGGATTTTCCGCTGCTAATTTTTGTTAAGCCCTAAGGCTATTGAGATTGTAAGCTTGACCATAAGGTCTCACTTTTGGTTATTAATGAATAATTGGAGTTTCCCCTTATTTAATATCGAGATTGTGGTGATGTTTACCTCTATGTTTGACTGTGTGCACTAGCGTGATCCTGGACTAGTGCAGTATACACAGAGAGTCCGGATTTGCAAATTCGGGTCTCTACACTACGCTGGTGCATTCGGATAGTTGTTTGATAGGGATGTAGCAAGGAACAAGATCAAAGGAGATAGCCTTGTGCCGTGACAAGACTAAATGGGGCAGCTTTGCGTAGTGACAAGACCAAAGGAGACAGTCTTGCACAGTAACAAGATCAAACAAGATAGATTTGCACAGTGATAAGACCAAAGGAGACAGCCTTGCACAGTGGTAGGACTAAACGGGACAGCTTTGCGCAGTGACAAAACCAAAGGAGACAGCCTTGCGCAGTGATATGACCAAATAGGGTAGCTTGTGTAGTGATAAGACCAAAGGAGACAAGCTTGTGCAGCGACAAGACCAAATGAGACAGCTTTGTGCAGTGACAACACCAAATGAGACAGCCTTGTACAGTGACAAGACCAAACAGGACAGCTATACAAAGTGACAAGACTAAATGGGATAGCTTTGCGCAGTGACAAGACCAGATGGGGCCTCGTGTATGTGAATTTACCCAAACTGAATTAGACTTGTAACATGTACAACACGTCAGCTTCGCCTATAAGTACTACCTCTTCTGTAGCACGGTTTCCTGCACCACAGCTGCAACACTACATCGCTAGTATAAAGAAGCAATGGGAGGAGATCAGCCGACTCACAAGGGCTGCAGCAGACCAGGATGAATAAGTGAAATGTGCCAAAAGGCCACCTTCCCGAAGCGAAGCCCCTCGTACCTCCAACCCCAACCCATACCTCAACATTCTTACCAAGTATTTGCCACAAGACCCGTCTATGGGGGAGAAGAGAGGGTGGCGGTACTGTTCACATGTGAATAGTAACCATGTGAACAGTATGGGCTGCCTAGGGTTACAAGGCCCATGGGTCCAAGTGGACTCAGAAATAGAGCCTAACTATTTTGGCAATTTCGTCATGCTTAGAAGGAATTTGGAGGTGAGGCTAGATCCGTTGGAAACAAGACAAGATAAGCTTTCAATCAAATACTCATGAAGCTTAAACAGAGTTCGTATGTGAAATTATGCTCAGCTCCTAAGTTCCTGATTAAAAGAACATCACATGCATTAGGTAGTAGTATATTCTTATTAGGAACAAAATGCTCTTCTAGAAACGAAGTTACCAGATAGTTTAATTGACGTGTACGAGCTTTTGTGATTGGACCTTACAAGTGCATATGTTTAGATCTATTATGAGGAATGTTGGTTGTATGCATGAAAATGATGTCCTCATCAGGAGACGCCTCCTCTACTGGTGCAGGGATGCATGTAAATTCTTCATGTCCAATGAGTGGTTGAGCTTGGGCATACATTACTAGGGTTGCGTTAACTACGCCTAGGACTATCCCGACTGGTGTTGAGACACGGCTCGCTATTGGCAGTCGGTAAGGGTATGTTATAGTAAATTCCCCTACCAGTTCTCTTCTATAGCACACACTAATAAGCTCTCCTCTCTTCTCGTAGTCTCTGGATCACTATGCGCATACCACAAATGGATCGACCGGGAGATCCACCCACACAATCAGTGTAGTCTGGACTGCGAGGAATGGGGCGCTCAGACGGTACGTGAGAGGATGGAGAAGCGGCGGTGCAGCGAAGATTGAAACGAGTGTATTCAGCGAGAGACACAAGCTCACTTGAAGGCGTGCAGGTGCAGGAGCACGAAGGTAACGAGGAGGAGCACGAGAGAAAGCATGAACTGGGGGGGCCAAGGCCAGGGCCGCCGACGAGGACTACAACACCGACCTCGGGAGGAAGTGCAAATGACCCGGTCCACATAGTAGGCTGGGCCATTCCGTAGTACCCCGCCATCCTACCCGCCAAGATATTTCTTACTCCAAAATGCGTGCATTCCTACATACTCTGGGTGCATGTGTCGCTGCATACCCTTTAAGCACCGTTGTTGAAAATAAAATCTAATGAGCACCTAGAGGTATAGGCAGACCGGTGATGGCACGCCAGAACCATGGGATCCATGATAGACGGTTGAGAGGGGGACAATGACTTGTTGACTAGTCTACTTTTTTTTAATAGAGAGAAAGAGTAGAACCTAGCAATAGCATAGATCTCTCAGATCAGGTCGCCGGTGACGACGACCACGATGGCGCCGCCCCTCCCACCCCTATCCGCCACCATACTCCTCCTCCTCCTCCTCCTTTCCGCCGCCGCCACCTCCTCGCCGCTAGTGCCGGAGGACGGCATCCGGGTCGTCTCCGCCGAGAAAAGGGTAACATACAACCGCTCGCTCTTTCCCAATTTCCACCCCACCCGCTGCACTTGTGTGAATTTCTTCTCCCTCCTGAAAACTGATTATTAGGGAGAATTACTCAAAACTGGATCCTTCTGTTTCTTTTCTGAAAGTTCCAACAGCTCGTGATTATTAGTCGATATCGTCTGCTGTAGATCTGACCTGATTCGTGTGCGTATGTGTGCGGTGTGAAGGATCTGTTGCGTTAAATTAGGAAGGTTTGATTTTAGGGTTTAAGAGATCGAGGTCCCTACACTTTTTTTTTTTTGCTTTGGGGTGGGGGATAAGAACATTTTCTCTATATTTTGCAAGTATATTACTGGCTACTTCACTTTCTCTCTTGTGGATGGCAAAGCACTCATCTCTCTATCTTCATAACGATAATGAGCCCCACATTTACCAGAGTTGTAAATAACTGCAGATCGACCTGACCGCTCCCATCGTAAAAGTGTTCCTCACGTTGAAGGTAAATTTTGACATTGTTTTACTCGATCGCCCAGTCAGCAAGTGCTTCCGCATTTGTAGTCACAATTGAAACCCTGCCAGGTTGAGAATGCCGCCACCACCTCTGAAGCATCGCATGTTCTTCTCGCATTCACACCCACAGAGGTTGAACATCTTGCGATTGTCAAGGCGGCCAAAGCGGATGGGAAGCGCAAGAAGAAGGCATACGTGCCCCTCTCAGTGAAAGCCTCCGATCTGGCTGCCGCTCCAAATGGCGCTCGCCTGTACTCTGTTTTGCTCAGCAGTCCATTGAAACCAGCCGAGTCGACCACTCTGGAAGTGTTTTACGTCCTGACGCACTCTTTGGAGCCCTTCCCAGCAGAGATCAGCCAGTCAGAGTCCCAGCTGGTTTACTACCGGGACAGTGCAGTGCTTCTATCACCATACCATGTTCTGGAGCAGGTTACCTATATCAAAATGCCAAGCAATAGGGTGGAGTCCTTCACAAGGGTGGATCCCACCAGTCGGGTTGGTACCGAAGTGAAATACGGCACATACAATAACCAACTTCCAAACTCGTACTTGCCAATACTCGTGCATTATGAGAACAATCGTCCTTTTGCTGTTGTTGAGGAGCTTGTACGCAAGGTGGAGATTTCTCACTGGGGGAATGTCCAAATCACCGAGCAGTATAAACTGAAACATGGTGGTGCTCAGCACAAAGGAGTCTTTTCAAGGTTAGCTGCAAGAATCTTACACCTTGATCTTTTCAGCATGTCTGGTTCTAAAAATGGTCTTCACATCCAACAATGGAACTGTCTGCTTTTTTTCATTAGCCATGCCATTGTTTATAATTCCAATCACATTATACACATCACCTTTGCCTAAGTCCTGAATCAAATGGTTCCAGCAAACTGTGAGGCATTACCTAAACCCTGAACCCTTAATTGAAAGAGGCAGGTGAAATACTTTGGTTTGTGACTTTGCCCATAGTCACTTTACTGATTCATTATTATCCATCGGCTTGATTAGCCGTGGAGTCTTTCCCTTACCTTTTTGCAGTCAATTACAAATGACCTCTCTGATTATTTGTCGACTTCTACCAACAATATAGGTCTGGTAGTGATGAATTAAATGTATATAGCACAATGTCTTCCAGTATTGCTTTACTTCTGGATATGTCACGCATGTCATGTTGAATTCAAATAAGCGTAGGGGCTTTTGTTCGTGAACTAAGAACAAGCCTTATGGACATGGAAATCAGGATCTTTTCATTTGAAGCTATATGTAGTTCAATCCTTAGTTCAACTTAGTTAATGCTTCATGGTTATTAATTTGAAACGTTTCTTGCTAGGCTTGAGTATCAATCTAGGCCATCTATCAGTGGAGTGTCATCATTTAAGAATCTTCTTGCAAAGTTGCCTCCTCGAGTTCACTCAGTTTACTATCGTGATGAGATTGGTAACATCTCGTCATCCCATCTGCGTAGTGATTCACATAAGGTACAAGATATTTCTCCACAGGCATCAATTTTAATAAGTTGCTATGATAGTTGGTGGTATATGAAATACCATTTTACTTCACTGTAAAATTTAAATTAATATTGCTACATGATTGTTTTGTTTTATTTCAGTCAGAACTAGAAATTGAGCCCAGATATCCGTTATTTGGTGGCTGGCACTGCACGTTCACCATTGGCTATGGTTTGCCATTGCAAGATTTCATCTTTGAATCAGTTGATGGTCGACGCTATGTCAACCTTACTTTTGGGTGCCCTCTATTGGATACTGTGGTTGATGATCTTACTATTAAAGTAAGTCTGCACAAGGTTTAACTTTTCTGGTGAAATATCTTTCTTATTTAATGCTAAATGTCTGAGTTGACTAGCCATGTTCCTTGCATATCTCAGCTCTTTTGCAAATATTCATTACCTGAGAATACTTGGAAAAGGGAAATATTTCTTGAGAAAAGACTGGATTGAAGCTTGTTGGGATGGAATGATGATAAGATCTAGATAGGATTTTTTTGCATATGTACATCTAGCAGCATCATTTCTAAACCTTTTAATTTCGCAGGTTGTGCTTCCTGAGGGATCAAAAAGTCCACAAGCTGTAGTTCCTTTTCTGACAGAGCAACATCTCGAGGTAATTCCATATTTCCTTAAACGTTTTTTCTTGGTTCATATATCTGTGTTTTTGCGTTAAGCTGCTAGCACGCAACTATAATGTGACAACCAATATGATCATCTGCTAGGGCCTATGCATGTTGACATTGTTATTGCTCAGTGGAATCATTTGACATTGGCTAGGGCCTATGCATGATAGACTACACAGTGCCAGTATCACCTCTGGAGCTTTTTTCCATCACCTATCAGTATGGGTCTTTGACCGAGTAAATGATGTCGACAGATTTCACGGCTAGGGCCTATTTGGTATAACTAGTTTTCATGGCATAATTTCTGTCATGAGCTGTGCAGATTTCTGTAGAACCGTGTAGGTATTGGAACCAATCTATTCTGTGCGCGAGTACCAAAAGCCCTCAAAAGGAAATTTCACTAGAAGCATTTATTTGCCCCTTATCATATGTTACTAGATTATTCACTGTTTCATTTTCCCATTTGTTCTGGTTTGATGTTTTGCCTTTCACGGATTTCAGTTCTGGAATATTATTTTCTGATTATGAGACATGCTACTGATGCAGACTAGTTATTCATACCTTGATGTTGTTGGAAGGACGACGGTGGTACTAAAGAAGAGAAACGTAGTAGGAGAGCACAATGTTCCTTTCCAGGTACTTTTTCAGATAATCCTTGTTTGTTACCTTCGATAGGCTATTGTTTGAGGTTGAAAGTCAATTAAACAAAGATCGGGCTTGGACGTGCTTTCCATGGTTTATGTTCTTTTGGTTTTTGTAGTTTTTAAGATTGTTGATGTCAGGCTCCATATCTGATACATCTGATGTCTCGGCCATTCTGTCAACTGCAGGTGTACTACGAATTCAGTCCGATCTTTATGCTGGCGGAACCGTTGATGTTGATATCAGCAGTGTTCCTGTTTTTTGTTGCCTGCATTGCTTATCTTCATATGGATCTTTCCATCGCGAAATCGTAGGTCTGTTGCAGGTCATCTACAATATTTTTAGAGGTTTCCCACACTTGTGCTGCTAACTATCATCTATGAATCAATTCCGCTTTCTTGCGTTGGTGTATCAGCGAAAAGCATAAGTTTTGTGGAACATGGTTGTAGAATGAGACAATGAGCATGTGATAGTACTTAATAAATACTCTTGAATTTGATTCTCTGTTACTACGTACTACCTTTAACCCCTAACATATGCAATTCTCTATTGGCTATTGAGCGCATTAGTCCCTCTTCGCTCTCCCCCTCCCCCCTGCTTTCAAATTTAATTTTGATCCTTGATGATCGTCACGTCCAGAAGAATGAAAAGACCGAAGTGCCCGATCATCCCAGATCAAGTTCTGATCTGCCCTCTTACCTCTGATTACGGAAGAGAATATGCAATTAACGCAGGCTTGTCGCCATCTTCTTAATTTCCTCCTTTCTTTTCCCATCATGCACGATAATTTGGTTCTCATCTGCACCAAATCTATTGGGCCAAATGAGTTACACATTGCTTTGGTGTTTTGAGATAAAAATGACAAGGAAATAAACACAAGATATCTGAGCCGCGCGGCTCTATTTTGACAAGCGTGTACATCTCGTTTGGATCATATTCATATATAAGCTCACCTTGTTTTGCTAGGCAAGGAAAATTAATTAGCTCACATGAGCAAGAGCTCAAAAGGTATTCCGCCCTTTTGCCTTCAAAGCATAAAACGAGTCTTTATTTTCCGGAAAGCAAGCATAACTATTGCTCAAAATGTTGTATAGTATTTATTTGGAACAATTTAGTGCAGACCATAACATAACGAAATGAGGATTTCTTTTACATAACATGAATGAACCAATTTAGCTCTCCTCAATGGACAAGGATTTCTTTGCTCATGTTGCAAGTTTGCATTCCAAAACAAAGTTTTGGAGCTATGCCTAACACCTCCTAGCTTTGCTAGGCAAGGTTAGGTGGCAATTGTTCGGGCTAAAAAGTACAGATCAAACATTTCTCAGTCAAGAATCATTAATATACCCTGGAATTTGCACAAGCTCGCAAGAATTTGGGCCTTCAACATAGATTCATCTTCTTCTACTACTTTGCCAAGATTAATGTCTGGCACCAGGAAAAAAAACACCGATGGGATCCACTGAGATACTAAAAGCAAACAGTACGGTAGAGATCCTGCGTATCCATTAATATTATATGTATGTAGTTGACTAGGTATAGTTGCAAGAGCTTGACACTGGTTCTGGAAGACGGACTAGTTATTGTAACGATAGACATGGTCATGCTGACGGGCTCCTCCATCATCATAGTGCCAATAAACCCGGTTATAGGGATCGCCCCATTCTCCAGCGTAGTAAACATCATCATCACTGTCTTCATCATAGTAATCATCATCCTCTTCATAAAAGTCGTCATCCCCATTATCCTCTCTATCATCACGGATAATATTGCGTTCATCCCACAGAGGGCAGGAGCACGTCGCTTTCTTGTCCTTCCATTCTTTCCCACAGGTGTAGCAGAATTCATAGCCGCACCTGCAAGAAGCAAGAACAAGATGCGACAAAGCTTAACATGAAAGAAGTCAAAGCATTACCACACAAAATAGTATTAAAAAAGGAACAGATTGACATGAAAAATCATAAAGCATATATTCTGGGTATTACCATTAGTAAAGAAAATGATAAGAGGATGGCACAATCAAGAGTTAAGACTTACACGCAAGTCATATGGTAGCAACCCTCTGCGAGTTCAATCATGTGCATGCATTTGACACATTGGCGCCACAACTGATGCCGTGCAAGGTTCTGTAACTTTGCATCTTCTGGACGACCATGGGGGTACTTCCCCTTGTATTCGTGGCAAGTCATCCTATCATGCCATGGGACCTTACAGCTGATGCAGAAAGAGCCTCTGCATTTGACACACTTCCTCAGTGTGGCAGCATCAGCAACAGTGTACTTCGAGGAAGATTCTTGCATTGGATGTATCACTTCACACAAGGACATTAAGGCTGAACACTTTGGATATGGGCAATAAATCTTTTGAGTTGGAGGGATTTGTCCTTCCCTGATACGTTGCACCATGATCTCTAACAGTCGCGACGATAGAAATATCTTTGAACCCTCCACACTCAACTTGGTAGTGCAACCATCTTGTGGGCAAGCTGGAAGCATTCCATGGAGTAGCTTAACTTTCACATGCTCCCTCATGCAGGAGAAGCAAAAGCGATGCATGCAACCTTCAACTGAATGAATTTTAGAAATATCAGTGTCTTCCATGCAGATGGTGCAGGTCTCTCTTCTCTCCTTGATAGCATTGACGGAAAGGGATTTGGCGATCTGAGCATCTATCGAATCTCTTGCTAATTTCTGCACATAGCTGACTTGGCTTCGTGGAACAAGTGATATTTCAAATTGCTCGAATTTCTTTCGCAGTGACAGAACCTGATTGATCATATCTACAACCTTCTTCTGTGTTGTACGCCAAATTCCAAGCACCTGCAACCATATGGATATATTACACAAAGACATATTAGTGGTTACATACTTATTTTGACAAGCATGCACGGGAAAATAATATACCTCCTTCAGTCAAAAATACATATCGTTTTGGATATAGGTGTAGTCAAATTTTCTATACCTGACTATCAATATCTTTTTAAATATTTAAATTGGATACATGAAAAACATATGTGTATATTTGTCTTGAAAAGTACTTTCATAATGTTAAAATTTTATTGGATTTTATAAATATATTACAATACAAATTAGTGGTCAAAATTGTATTTTAGAGACCATGCCGATGCCCAAAACGACATGTATGTGCGACCAGAGATTAGTATAAAAACATACAAACACCTGTGCATGGGATGTAATGCACAAGTCTTTGCACAGGTAATACAAAAAGGCTAAACGATTCATTGAATTCGCAAGTGAGACTGCTACCAAACTAGGCACAACAATTACCCTATATCATGTTCAAGGTTGTCATTCTCACTGTAAGAAATAGAAAAGGATACGACAGAACAAACAACTTCAATTCAATTCATCCTAAGGCTCTCTTGCTACAAATTTCGGTTTTAGCTTGCCTACAGTGTTGTGTTTGAAAATACTGCAGTCGTAAAAACTTCAATTTAATGTATTGCCGAAATGTGTCTTGATCTCATCAGTTGACCTGAATAAACCCTAGGCTGGAGCCTTACAGAAGTAAAAATGGTTAGAAGTTGCCCTATATATCTCTTTCTCAGTGTCCTACTCAATTCTGCTCAGCCAAACCTGGCAAACAAAAGTGAACCAAAAACTGCTTGAATTCAAGTGTTGAAGTGTTAACTGATAAAGGAACTATCAAGAAGAGCAACTCAACTAACAAGAGCTAAGTCAATATTCAAAGGTATTTTAATGGATTGTATTTTTTCCTTTTCATCATTCCTTTACCAAGAACAGCTGGTGTGGCCTACCAGTAGCACCCCAAACTCTTGCTTCATGAACTTTCACTCTACTCTCCAGTCTTATGAACTCTCCAAATTACACCATCACTTAGGTCCAGACTTAGGTACTAACAACAGCAAATGTACTCTTAGGAGACGAAAGAGAGAGATTGAGTTTGTAGTATTGAAGATTGAGCGCATAGCAATAGCATACATGGTTGTGCAGCGCCTTGTAATCGGTGACAACCTTGACGCTCTGGATGCCCAATCCGAGCGCCGCATGGAGGCCCTCCATGAGAGCCATTCCCTCCAGCACCTCGCGGCCGCCCACAAACCCTTCCACCGGCTTCTGTATCCGGAGCACCACATCCCCTTGGGGCCCGCACACCGCCACGGCGAGCACCGCCACGCCGGGGTCCCGGTCCCGCGGCCCAACCACCACCTTGCTCGCCATGCCCTTGAAGAAGACGCGGAAGAGGGGGTGGGAGTCCAGGGGGCGCTCGAAGTAATCGCCGTCGTGGGCCCACCGATCCTCCGGGATGGCGGCGAGCTCGCGCGCGAAGAGGGCGTCGTGCGCGGCGACGCGGAGGGAGGCGGCGGTCCGGGCGTGGGCTGCGCGGCAGGCCTGGGCGTCGCCGCGAGCCTCCTCGGCGCGCGAGAGGTCGGCGGCGTGGAGCGCGAGGGCGTAGGAGGCGTCCGAGGACTCGGGCAAGGCAGGGGCGGCGGCTTGAGATGATGATGATGATGATGACGGGTGGGGATTATTGGGGGCATTATTGTGTGCGCGGAGGGATGCCTCGACGGCCTCGGCGAGCTGGAGTTGGAAGGCGAGGTCGAGGTCGGAGGCGGAGACTGCAGCGGAGGAGGCGAGGGCGACCTGGTGGCGGAGGGCGGCGAGGTCGTCATCGCCGGACATGATGATCGGAATCAGCGGTGGGGGGCGACAAGGCGAGGGCTTTCCTCCCCCTCTCGTCTCCAGGAGATTCGGTTTCTGCTCTGCTCTGCGGTTGCGGAATCATCATACCTTTAGCCCCTATAGTAAATCCGGAACATTCCGGTTTCCTCCCTGCGCCATATCATCGACTTTATAAAAAAGTCCTTCACTTTACGGAATACTCTTCTTTACTCTACGCCTACATCGGCTATTCGATCGGGCGCACGACCTTTGGGTGAGCTCCGTGTATTTTCACGAATGTTCGCGTCGCTTTCGTTATGGTACATCGCAGTTACCTTTTTCGTAGCTGCGCCCACATCCTTTGTTCTATTACCCTCGCTTACTATTCTCGATCTGCTCCCCGATTCCTTGCTCTCGCTTCTGCTTCTTCGCCAAAGTTGCGCCCGCCGCTCCTTTTCCTCTTCGCTCGTGCCGCCCTCCTCTTTGGCCGCACCGACCCCATCTCCTTCGCTCGTGCTACCCTCCTCCTCTTTGGTCGCGCCGACCCCATGCCACTCCTGCTCTCTCATGGACTTGAAGTGCTATGTTTATCGAATTTTATGCTACCTTTATCGAATTTTACAGGATTTACTATTTATATCTTTATTGATTTTTTCGCTTATGGACTTGAGGTGCTAGGTGTTCTCTTTATCGAATTTTGTGCTACCATTATCGAATTTCTGTAGGGTTGCTATAGCGCTTTGATTACCGCACTTCAACCATGTTTTTGATGTCGACGCAAACCGTGTCGCTTCGAGTAGGGCGCTTTCGATCACATCCGTTTGACTACGGCTTCGTGGTCTAAGCACCGTGGTCGAAGCAGTCGTTGAGGCCGATTGCCATAGCGCTTCGAGTGCAATGCTTCAACGACGTTCTCGACCACAGCGTAGACCACGACATTACAAGTAATTTTTAGAAAAAAGGGTCGTGGTTGACACGTCGTACTTGAAGCAGCCGTCAGGGCCGGTTGCTATAGCGCTTTGACTATGGCGCTTCGATCACGTTCTCGATCATGCCATAGACCACGATGCTTCGAGTACGACGCTTCGACCACAGCTAGTTACATCACGTTCATGACTAAAAATGCTAATTGAAGATGACCAAGGCGTTCCTTCTGCTAAAACAAAAAATATAGTATATAAAGAAGTGCTTTCTTCTATTTAGTACCTCCTATTATTACCACTGCTTCTTTTCTATGATACACTTTTGTAACATCTTAGGATTTTGTAAAAATACCTACTTGCTTACTACATGTAACCAGTACATACATAGACTTCAATAATCATAGCTTTCTTCGAATCCTATATCATAGTCCATATGTATACTTATTCATGTATATCTAATATATGTTTTTCTTTCTGTATTTTGTTTACTTATAGAATATGCAATCTCCCTATTATAAGTCCATTTGTTTACACTACTGCATTTGTTCAACTATTTTTTCCGAACATGTTGTTCCGAGTGTGCTAGCCGACCGTGTTATTTCAACCACGATGTTTCAACCATGTTAACCGGTCACGTTGTTTTGACCACGATGTTTCGATTACGCTGGCCAACTATGTAGTTTCAGAAACATTATGCAATCCTCCTATTGTGAGCCCTTTTATTTACACCACCGCATTTGTTCGACCACATTGTGTCGACCATGATGTTTTGACCACCATGTTTCGACTACGATTTTTTGACCACAATGTTTTGACCACTTTGGTCAACCATGTTGTTTCCACCACCTTGGTTCCACCATGTTAGGTCTACCACGCTGTTTTAACCACCATGTTTCGA
>CM029637.1:37336899-37381104 GCA_017311315.1 Dendrocalamus latiflorus
CTACTTGGGTCGACCACGATATTTTTGACTATGAGGTTTCAACTACTTCGGTTGAGCGCATTGTGTCATCCACGCTGATTTGATCACAATTGTTTCGACCATTTCGGTTGACCATGATACGTTCGACCATGTCATTTCGACCACGATACGTTCGACCATGTCGTTTCGACCACGTTGGTTCAACCACGATAGTTTCAACCAGGATGTTTTGCCCACTTCGGTCGACCACGAGGTTTCAACCACGATATGTTCGACCACTTCAATTCGACTATGACATTTTTGACCAGGATGTTTCGATCACATTACATTCAACCATGTTGTTTTGATTACGTTGTTTTGACCACCGTGTGTTGACCAACATGTTTCGACCACGTAGTGTCGACAGCGATGTTTCAACTACTTAGGTTGACCACGTTATGTCGACCACGATGTTTCGACCATATTGGTCGACCATGGTGTTTCCATTACCTTGGGTCGACCACGCTATTTCCACCACCATGTTTCGACCACTTGCATTGACCACGCTGGTTTGACCATCATATTTTCAAACACGAGGTTTCAACCACGATGTTTCGATCACGTTGTATCGACCACAATATCTTGACTAGTTTGTTTTGACCACGTTTGCTCAACCACGATATTTCGACCACGTTGTGCCATCCATGATGTTTCGATCACGTTGGTTTGGCCACGATGGTTTCGATTTTAGCTCAACAACTTTGGTCGACCATGAGGTTTCTACTAGGATGGTTTCGACCACGAGGTTACGCCCACGATGTTTCGACCACCGTGTTTCGACCACGATGTTTCAACCACTTCGGTTGATCACGTTGTGTTCACCACGCTGGTTCGACCACGATTATTTTGATCACTTCGGTCGACCATGATACGCTCGACCAGGTTGTTTCGAACACGTTGGTTCCACCGCAATAGTTTCAACCAGGATCTTGCATCGACAATGCTAGCTTGACCACGATATTTTCGACCACGAGGTTTTGACCACGATATTAGGGTTTAGGGTTAGGAGGGAGCCCTCCCTCCTTTCTCTTCCTTCTCACCCCTCCTCTTCTTGTGCTTTGAAACCTCAACCAAATTTCAGAAAAACACCATAAACTCCAAATTCAAATACAACATATTGCAAAAATAATTCAAAAGCCTCACACTTTTCAAATTTAAATTTTCAGGATGTTACAAACCTATCCCCCTTAAATGAATCTCGACCCCGAGATTCCGGTAGAGCAGAAAGAAGTAAGGTGAGGTTGTATTGGCTAGCAATGGGTTTCGGGGTATAGCTCTTTAGCTTCATGGAGATATGAAAATCTGCACAATAGGGGTTAGAACTTGAAGAAGTCAAAAGGAAAGAGAGATACCTTGTTCTCCTGGATAGGTTGTAGACTGCCAACTACTTGCTCCTTGACATTTTTGTCTCTTCATCTATTGTATTCTTAGCTGTCTTGATCAACAACAGATTTGAGGTGCAATTTATGGGGCAAGGGTCTTGTCCTTCGCAGAAACAGGTGGCCTTGTCCTGTGGGCTTTCTCCTGGCGGGTGGTTTTCTTCATAGTGATGTTGTTTTCCTTAAATATTAGAAGGTCGTGAAATCTTCACTTCTTGATTACCTTGATTTTGGGTTATCCGTTATTTCGCTTCTATGGATCCGACGGGGTTTCAGAAAAAGGTGAGAGGGAATAGCATGAGATACGAATAGAATCGCGGGGATAAGGCAATCCAAACCCATTCTAATTTTAAGAGAGTATACCCCAGATGCCGGGGTAATACAGAACCACACAAAATTTTAATGCAAACTCTTCCTGTGACTGCGAAATAGGACGCCCGAGGGCAAGATGGCAGTGCACAGGGTCCAACGGAAATCTTGCAACAATACAACGTCTACTCGGGAAAGCACACATAAGAGAGGGTATATATATACATAGTCCATTTAAAATGAGACCACTTTATCTTCATGAATATCTTCAACGTTCCTAACCTTAAATTTTTGGAGTAAGGTACGAGAAGAGGATCAAAATTTTCCTTTTGATTTAATAGACAGAAGAGGGAAGTATTTGGGGGTAATTTGATTGATATTAGCACTCACTCTTGAGTTATTGTTTTGAATTCAGGGTAAGAAAGCTCTAGGAGTAAAAATGGCTAAGGCAGCATTTAGATGAGAGGGAATCATCTAAGAGAGATAAGAATGAGCAATATAACTTTTATATATATATATATATATATATATATATATATATATATATATATATATATATATATATATATATATATATATATATATATATATATATATATATATATATATATATATATATATATATATAGGAAAATTACATAAGGCACCATGGTGCCTAGGCACCAACATCCGATACACGTGTATGATTGATAATTTTTTTGAGTTTGGGTATGAAAATGTTTTATACTCTTGATATATTTATGGTAAGTAAGTTTTGAACTCAGTTCAAATTAGTTTGAACTACTTTTGAGTTCAATGCAACTACAGTGAATATATACCATAAAAATAGTTCAAACTAATTAAACTGAAGTTGAATTTAAATTTTTTCGGAGTTTGACATCTCAAATATACTTTTTATGGGTATATGAAGATACCCACATCAAACGTTGCGAATCTCGAAGCAAATCAACGGGTATTGATATTGGTGCCTAGGCACCATGGTGCATGAAACACTATATATATATATATATATATTTCAAGTAGTATTTGAAAGAAAATATTTCTAGTCATGAACTAACGACCAGGCTAACTAGGTTACGACCTGCAGTTGATATGCTCTGATACCATCCCTGTCAGACCCAGATTTTTCAATTCGGAATCTTCTGTGATTCCACCGCACTATTCCCTGGATCAGTAGATAGTGCTCACAGATTACAGTTCTGAATATCAAAAGTACATATCATACGGAAGCATAAATATAATAGTAAACTTACTCATGGGCCGTTTAGGCCGAATTCATTAAATTGCAGCAGCGGAAGATCGAAGCACACAGATGGGACCTTCAGGACATGCCCACAGGCAGCCAACCGGAGGTGCGCAACCTAGTTCTTGACATCTTCATCTTCTTCGCCATCATGATCCAAAAGTATTGTTGAAGCGTAGTGATCTGATTCCTGCTTCTGAATTTGTCACAAAAGCGAGTGTGAGCACAAACCACCGTGCTCGCGAGCCAATACACAGAATGCAAATAAATAGTATGCATGGCTTATCAAAGGAGAGGTTCGGGTTATTTTATTTGCCAAAAATCGCTTTTAGTAGTATTGTTATTATTTGATCATAGTGTTATTGTTACTGCCTACACTCCACCTAGCGACTACCATAATCGATTTAATCCACCAAAATACACTTCCTTTATTGTTTGCTGTCTAAGACTCCCAACAACAATTATCATCAATTATGCAATCCACCAATCATACCTTCATGGCTGCCTAAATCCCCAAATAGCGAGTATCATAACTTATATAATCCACTGATCAATTACTGCATAAAACTCCAGACAGCTAGCGACATCAATTATCTCATATCATTTATTTATTCCACCAGTATCTTTTGCATTCCAAATTCTTAACAATCTGATCCACAACCATAATTTGCTTCTTCAATAATCAATCTTATTTTTCCCATATCTATCTCTAATTAATTCATGAGTTTACATCCTCCAAGAATATCATTGATCAAGTATACGATTCACTAGTATATATCCACCCAGTATATCATTGATTAGGTCTATGATTCACCAGTATTCAACCACCAGGAATATCATTGATCAAGTTTATACTCCAAGAATTGTTATCATACCCCAAACTCCCAAAATCAATTCATCCATCCAGAACTCGTTCAAATCCTATTAATCCCTATATTGTCAACATCTTCCAAGAATTATAAATATCAGTGTTGTAATCCAACCATTACCTTTGCATTTCCTAATACTCCAAAAATCATATAATTCATCTATCTAGTCTATAAATTCATTTGGGCTCCACCAATTTATTTCTCCTAGAATCCACACTATTGTCTCCTATTTATGATCGACATGAATCCATCAATACCTTTATATATTTACCACAAACACACATCTCCTCTACTCATGACTCTATATATTCCTCCATATATTTCATCTTGTAAGAAGGGAAAACATTTTATTTTTGAATTATGATACATAAAAAAAATTCCCTGAGACCTAGCAGTTTTGAACAAAAACATAGTGTTCAAGAAAATGCAATAATGATAGCGATCCAGATTCCATCCACCGTTACATGGCATCTGCACCAAAACCTAGAATTATCAACTAGAAAGACACAATTTTGAGAGTAAAAATCCGCTGAAGGTTGCTTTGGAACTTGAGATTGGGATGCCTCAATCGGTAAAGGGGGTCCCTTTTATAGTGCCAACGGGGGGAGGCCGAGTGGCGCACAGGTGTGCGCCGACCTGTGTAGGGACAGACGCCTAGACTCCTATGTCAGTTCGGCCTTCTGGAAGTTTTCCTTTGTCGCTAACAGGTGGGTCCATCTCAATTGAGGTCGGTTTGATCTCCAAAATCTATGTAGATTTCTAAAATTTGTGTAGAGTTTGATTTCCTAACATGCAAGTCTTCCAAATCGCAGTCAAAGCTATCACCAAAGGAAACTGGGGGACTTTGAAGAATTCTCAGTAGGCAACTCCGAGAATAAGGGTGTGTTTGGTTCAGAGTCATGGTGGGACGGGATGGATCCAACCCATTTTTTAGGGACGGGACGGGACGGTCCCTGTTTTCTGTTTGGTTCAGAGTCATGGTGGGACGGGATGGATCCAACCCATTTTTTAGGGACGGGGCCTACCTGTCAGCCACTCGTCCCACTTCATCCCTCACCATCCCCTCATTTTTGGGGGATAGGATCATCCCTAATTTGAGAGCATATCCACAGAATATTCCCTAAAGGGATATCCCCCATCCCACCTGACTCTGAACCAAACAGCTCTGGAACGAGGACCGCCCCATTCCATCCCTCATGGTCCCATGAACCAAACACATGCTAAGAGGACAAGTGTTGGTTGCACACGAACTGCACCGAACCACGCAGTCTCTTGGATTGCCATGTGTCCCTCTCTTGGTTGCAAACCAAGGGGGCAAGGGTTGTGCACAGGTCGGCACATGGGCTTGCGCCGGCCCGCACACTCTTGAGGTTCGTCCCAGTTTCAAGTGGGTTTGGCCCGAAAGGGCCCACAACAATTTTGCTTTTGCCTCCGTGGCCTATCTATTTTTGTCAGGTTTTGGGTCATGTCCTTCTTTGTTGCTTTTGGGCTGTGTTTGCTACTTCCGTTCCCTACCAATGCTTGGGTTACGCTGACCTTGCCTGTCTTAACGCCTACATCATCCTATTAGGTCGTATTGGTTCTTCATTCGATTATTATGTTGTCTTTGCGTATTGTGGTTTCTACTACCGTTTTGTCTAACAGTTCCAATTCCTTCGGGTTGTGTCCCTTTTCGGCTGGCTTTTGTTCAGTCATATTTTCTACTAGTAACATAAGCGCGGCGTGCGCCGCGCTAGCTACCGTGTGGACCGAAGTAAAAGAGACGACAATGCGTGAAGTTTTTTTTAAAAAAATCGAGGACACGTGCGTAATTTCGAGAAAACCGAAGGCCTTTTTCGCAAAAAACTGAGGACCTGTAAGGACTTGTACGTAACTAAACGAGGACCCGTACGTAATTTTAGAAAACTGCGAGGTGCTATCCAACAAAGAATACGCAATATATGTGAAGTGGAGGGTGCTCTTTGAAAAAAAATCTGGCAGCGAATTTTTTGCGAGAACAGAGGATCTCTATGTAATTTTGGGAAATGCAGGGGCTTTTTCGCTAAAACCATGATGTGGCATGGTCGGAGCCGGAGAAGTCCCCCGGCTTGTTATAGCGGATTATTTCAGTTTTTGGACAAATGTTTTCATTGCTCCGAGGTTTACCATGCCTACATGCGCCCTAGCCTACTATCTAGATACCTCTATACAATCGTGTTTCTAATTTCTGCTTTCTTCGTTTTAGGTATGGTTTGATCTGGTTTCTTTCGTTTCGCTTCGTCCTGACTTGGGACCATGTCCGTTTTGGCTTGTCGATCACCCTTCATGATTTCGTCTATTCAGCTTCTTCGATGAGGTTAGCTTACTTTCTACTTTTTAGATAATGGAACTAGGTTCCAGCCTCTACCATCCGAGGATGGTACACAGCTGAGAGTTACGAACAAACCAAAGCCATAAGGCTCTCACTCTTACATCCAATAACGAGGAAATAAAAGCAACAAGGTTCAGCCCAACCTGGACGAACAACTACTAAAATGGAAAAGAAGTAATACTAGACTTCAATTCGATTCCAAAAGCTCCACCCAAACTTTTTGAAGACCTCCATAACCAATGTCTCCAAGTTTCTACATCCGCGCTTGAACGCCGATCTCTCCTCTTCCTTATGCATTAGAGACCACTGTCGGATCCAGTACGTCGCCCTGAAGATTACCTGAAGATATGTAGGAGACTTAGCCTTGTTAAACACCATGTCATTTCTATTCAACCATAAAACCCAACAAAGCGCGGCCGCACCCAATAAAATTTGATTTCTAAGCTGAAGACACAATCCGTCTAGCCAAGAACCAAACATATTAGAAAAATTAGTCGGTGGTTGAATTCCAAAAGTAACAAGCACAGTGTTCCAAACAAATCTCGCAAAATGGCAATCAAAAAACAAATGTTGAATAGTCTCTAATGAACTACAAAAACAACATTTAACACTTCCTTGCCAATTTCGTTTAGCCAAGTTGTCTTTAGTGAGAGTAACTCCCTTTTGTAAGTACCATAGGAAAACCTTAATTTTCAATGGTATTTTTAACTTCCAAAGAGTGTTTTTTTCAGGTATAATTCCTTGTTGAATCATGTTCCTGTACATGGACCGAACCGTGAACAGGCCTTTTTTATTGAGGTTCCAAATAAACACATCTCTCCTACTTGTGAGGTTAACCGAGACCACTTTTGAAACTAACTCAAACCAGGATGCCAATTTTCGTTTACCAATCCTCTCCTAAATGACACATTAAGTGGTACAGTCCGTAGGACATTTGCCACCGTATCATCCTTCCTCCTTACTATTCTATACAGATTGGGATATACCTCCTTGAAAGACATGTCCCCTAACCAAGTATCCTCCCAAAAATCTAGTTTGTTCCCACTTTGCACTTCGAATTTTCCACCGACCAAAAAATCATCCTTGACCTTCAACAGGCCACTCCAAAAATGAGAGTCTCCTTGTTTGTATTGCACTTGAGTCAGGGATTTGTTAGACAAGTATTTCTTTCTTAGAAGATTTTGCCAAACCCCATCCTCGTTAATGAGTTTAAACAACCATTTGCTCAACAGACACCTATTTTGGATGTCTAGATTTTGTATGCCGAGGCCTCCTAAGTCTTTAGGTGTACATAGTACACTCCACCTAGCAAGCCTATATTTCTTCTTGTGCTCATCGCATTGCCAGAAAAACCGCGAGCGATAGTAATCTAATTTTTGAAGGACTCCTCTAGGGACCTCAAAAAAGATAACATAAACATAGCCAAACTCGTTAACACCGAGTTAACCAAAACAAGTCTCCCTCCGACCGAAAGTAATTTTCCTTTCCAACTAGCGAGTTTTTTCTGGAACTTCTCTTCTATAGCGGCCCAATCCTTGTTCGATAATTTTTTATGAATCATGGGTATACCTAGATACCTAAAAGGAAGACCCCCCGACTTACACCCAAAAAGACGTACATAATCCTGTTCACAATCCTTCGCTTTGCCATAACAAAAAGTTCACTTTTATGAAAGTTGATCTTCAATCCCGATAATTGCTCAAAAGTACTAAGTACTAATTTGAGGTCTTTGGCTTGGAGAATGTCATGATCCATAAAAAGGATAGTGTCATCCGCATATTGGAGGATAGAGAGACCCCCCTCCACTAGGTGAGGAACAACTCCCCTGAATTTTCCATTAGACCTAGCCCGGAAAATCAAGGTTGTTAGCATATCCGCTACCAAATTAAACAAGATGGGGGACAAGGGATCACCCTGCCTTAGACCTTTTTTAGTTTGAAAGAAATGTCCTACCTCATCATTAACTTTAATGCCCACACTACCTCCACGGACGACTTGATCGATCCATTTGCACCACTTAGGTGAAAATCCTTTCATTCTCAATGCTTGTTGCAGAAAGGTCCATTTTACTTTGTCGTATGCTTTCTCAAAGTCTAGCTTTAAAATCACCCCATCTAATTTTTTCCTATGTAACTCATGAATGGTTTCATGTAAAATGACCACTCCTTCTAAAATATTCCTACCCTTCAAAAAAGCCGATTGGGATGGTTGTATCACTTTCTGGGCCACTAGGGCTATTCGGTTTGCCATCACCTTTGTAAAAATTTTGAAGCAAACGTTTAACAAACAAATAGGCCTAAACTGCTGAATCTGAGTAGCTTCCTTTTGCTTTGGTAATAAAGTAATTATACCAAAGTTGAGACTGAAAAGTGGGAGATCACCTTTGTGAAAAACAGAGAAGAGAGGCAAGAGGTCCTCTTTTATCAAATCCCAGAATACCTGGTAGAACTCAGCTGGAAACCCATCGGGCCCGGGTGCTTTGTTATGTTCCATTTGAAAAATGGCTTCTCTCACTTCCTTTTCTGTAAAATCTGCGATCAAGACATCATTCTCTAACTGAGAAACTTGTGTGATGTCCCTCGTGAAGGACTCAATCATCGAAAAATTATTACTATCAGGATCTCCAAAGAGACCTTTGTAGTAATTGGTGATGAATTTCTTAAGGTTCTCATCTCCCTCGATTATTCCTTCCTCTTGCTCAAGCCGGAAAATTCTAGTTTTCCTATGTTTACCATTGGCCACAAGATGAAAATATTTGGTATTACAGTCTCCGGATAACAATCTAGTTGTCTTGGCTCTTTGATACCATTTAATTTCCTCTTCCCGCAAGAGGGCCGCAAGTCTTCCCTTATAAAAGTTTTTAAGATCGACTTCCCTATTATTGAGCGGCCATGACTCCGCCTTTTTATCCAAATCGTCAGCTTTCCTAATCAGCTCAGCCTTTTCTTTCTTATATTGGCCACTAACATTCTTGGCCCAACCCCTTAGGAATTGTCTAAGCCTTTGAATTTTATAATGCCAACGTTGCATCGGTGTTTTGCCTCTCAATTCCTTTTCCAAACATCCCCTACCAACTCATAAAAATCTTCCCTTAACAACCAACCGAGTTCAAATTTAAACCCCGATTGCTTGTTGCCATGAGTTCCATTACCAGTATCTAACAGAAGTGGAGTATGGTCTGAAATTTCCCTTGTCAACGCTCGGACCGTTGCAAGAGGAAACTTTGACTCCCATTCCGTACTCACTAATATTCGGTCTAGCCTTTCATAAGTTGGTACTTAGCCCGAGAATTGGCCCAAGTAAACTTTCTATTTGAGAGATCTAGTTCCCTCAAATCCAAGCTATCTATGATAGCATTGAACAAGAAGGGCCACCGATCATCAAATCTATCGTTATTCTTTTCACGCGGGTTCCTAATGATATTAAAATCACCGCCCACAAGAATTGGACCAACTTCTTTTGCACAAGTTTGGACCAATTCAGCGAGATAAGCTTCTTTAAATTCTACTTGTGCAGCCCCATATGTTGCAATAAGAACCCAATGAAACCCATCTGATTTATTCCTAAGCCGAAACTTCACATAGAAGTCTCCCTCATCAATACTATCACAATCAAACACCTCCATATTAATCCCAAGGAGGATGCCTCCAGATCGACCATGAGGCTCAGTCCAGTGCCAGATAAATTCTTGCCCTCCACAAATATTTTTAAGAACGTGCTTTTGAAAATCTTTCTTACCTGTTTCAAGAAGAGCGATAAAGTCTAGCTTTTGCTCTTTAAACAAATCAGAGAGGAACCTATATTTAGCCAAGTCACTAAGACCTCTGCTATTCCAGAAGATTCCTTTCATTGCGAAACTCGATTATGCTTTTTAATCACCCGCACCTTCGGCTTCCTCTTTGCTCTAGTCAAGGGAGAGATTTATTCTTCTTAAAAACAAATCTGAAATCATCACTTAGGTGATCGTTTTCATCATCCATGGTTTCCTCCACCAGATCACCACATAAGTGACCAAGAGTACCATTTTCTATGCCCTCATCATCTTCATCACTTAAAAAAACAGACAAAGACCCCACCTCCGTTCTAGACGGCTCAAAAAAACTTCTAGCTAATTCACCCTCTTTTAAAAGTTTAACAGAGTTCGAAACTAGACTAGAATTACTCCCCAAACTAACACCTATATCAGAAATACTTGACGAGATAACAGCGTCTGAATAAGGAAGAAAAGAGAAGTCAGAATTGTTACCTTCACTAAAATCTAAATTCTTCCAAGCCAGCCGCTTCTTAGCTTTCTTCAAGGAGTCGACTTCACCGTGTCTAGCCAACCTCGGACTTGCACGCTTCGGCGTCGATCGAACCTCCTCAATTACTGCAGCGTTCACTACATTCACCAGGCCCTG
The DNA here is from genome assembly GCA_017311315.1 of Dendrocalamus latiflorus. Classification (NCBI taxonomy): domain Eukaryota; kingdom Viridiplantae; phylum Streptophyta; class Magnoliopsida; order Poales; family Poaceae; genus Dendrocalamus; species Dendrocalamus latiflorus. The sequence continues at coordinate 37,347,468 of CM029637.1, forward strand.
CTCCATCCCACCTTTGTTTTGATTAACCTCTGCGCTCACCTGAACAAGTGCTACAACGATGTTATGCCTTTTTTTCTTTCTTGCATCCATCGTTGTAGCGCAACTGGCTTACTTGAGGCCGTACCAACGTCTTGTGACTAATTACTACATTCAAATGTTATTACGTCCCTTTATTTGTTTCTTTTGCTTGATTGTGTCGGTTCGTTCATTTACTGGCTATGCTTGCTGTGTGGGTGCTTGTTTGATTTTTTATTCCATTCCATTTAGATTGATTGCAGTGCTGCCTTTGTTTGATCTTCAGACCTTTGTCTACAGGTGGTGGGTGATTACTTACGTTCATACGCCCATGTTGTTTGTTAGCATGCGTCGTCGTCTATATTACGACCCCTATCTGGGTCTAGCACCTTTGGCCATAGAAATGCTTTGTCATTGTTCTTCTTAGTATATAGTTGCATTGTTTTGTATGTCTTTGAGCTCCACGAAGTTGGCCAACGATTGTTGTTTACAAAATTAAAAAACATGTTTAAAATCGCTCATTATGGTTCAACCATTATAGCATTATTTGATTCTGATGCCTATTTGTCAATGTAGGCCAACATCGGTTTCATGGTTAGTACATCTATTTTGCCCTTATTGGTCTCTAGCCATATACCCAGTTCATGATTCTCGCTAAGTATATGATTTTGATCTTCCTTCTCCATGTCCACATACAATTGTTTGACGATTTCTACGCTAGCTCTTGGTTACATTTGTGCCTACATTTGTGGGTTATGATCACTTATAGTGTGCTGCTCCTTGGGGACCTCAGTGTGCGTCACCTCCCATGTCGACACGCGCGCTTCCTCCAATTGGTTCCTTAGCTCCTCGTCTTCTCGCGTCTCAACAGTCAGCAGGAGTCGTGCCTCAGCCCGTGGCCTCTCGAGCTGTGCTTAGAGCTCCCTCGCTTGATGGGCTTCAGATGCGGACCGTAGGGCCTCAGTCTGCGCCTCTCTCAATTGCCTTCGGAGGCCCTCCAACTCTCTCTCCACTCCCTCATGAACCCTTGGGAGGTTGGCCTCTCGGGAAGCCGTGATCTCGCCGGTGACTTGAGCCTCTATAGAGGCATCCGGCCGTGCTCCTGACCTAGGGCGGTGCAGGCTGCGACCAAACTTGACTTCGGCCTCGGAGGGGGGTTCACACCCCCGACCTTGGTGGCCTTCTACACGTTCCCTTCTTGGGTGACATGGCTTCTTGCTCAGCGCCCCACGGACGACGCTAACTATCATCAGTATGAGTATAGATAGTAAACTTAGAAGCACCCTCATTCGGATACGAAGACCACCGCGGGTGTGAAGGGACTCAAGAGAAGCACACAACCACAAGTGTATTCAATAGGAGTGTTTTTTGGGTTACAAGAGTGGCCTCCCCCTCCTATTACAAGGGGTCCTATTTATAAGGGGGAGAGACAGACATGTGAGGTTACAAGTTTGCCCTCAGGGCCTGGCACACCCCTAGGATACTTACATCCTTTGCCTTGTGCGGGTCTGTCATGTCTGAGATACCCTTGGGTCAATCCCCGGACCTCGCCCAGGGTTGGCGCATGAACCCCACCGATGTTGGTCTCAGACCCCCTCCGGGTCGGTGCGTGAACTCCACCAATGTTGGTCTCAGGCCCTGTCTAGGGCCGATGCATGAACTCCACCGATGTTGGCCTTGGTTGGTGCGATCATGCCCATGTGGTCATGGGTCTATGGTAACACGGGACCCTGCCCCAACAATATTTTACATAATAGGTATCAAATCACTATCCACAGCGTTGATCCAGAAGACATCGCCAACCTAGATGCCAAAGCAGCAAAATTCATTTTCTTTGCAGAAATAGGCAAAGAATTAGGTGGTGCTCCAGTGCTCCCGCTTGTGGCCGCAAGTGAAGGTTTTCAGGACTTCATACCACCGCAGATAACAAGGCTCTATGGAAGGTAATATCACTTAAGAGTTTCAGTGACACGAAGGGCATTACAACGAACAAACATACCATACCAGGTTGATTCTATGTCGGCTCTCTTACTTGACTCACCACCTGCCTCAAGCAGTAAACAGAAAGAACCTTTAATGGGTACCGGTACAAGCAATATACATACTGCAGTACAGTCCACACCACCTGTTCAGACCACACCCAGCACACATTCACCGATCCTACCTTTGTTGTGCTCACTGCTGAACCACAAAAAATGGCTTCGACTGTTCCTAAATAAGTGTAACATCCTAAAATTTGGCTTTCTGGAAAAATTTAAATTCAAATCAACTATTTTAAAGTAATTGGATTTTACTTGGCTTTTATTTGATTTTCTGGATTTTATTTCAAAATTTAAAGCAAGAAAATGTATTTTAAATATTTTATTAAAGCCAAAAAGGGAAAATTATATTTTTCCTAGCCTTTCGTAAATTTTTAAAATATTATTTGAAAATTTTCTGAAATTTAAAATCAATTTTCAAAGCTAAAAAGTATTTTATAAAATTATTAAATTCCAATCTGAAATTAAAATTATTTTTAATAAGTCTAAAATGCTTCCAGGAATATTTTATGATTTTTCTGGAATTTTTAGACATTAAATATTAATTTTCCAAGCTTTTTATAAAGTTTCTAGTATTTGCTGAAATTTTTTCCGAAAATAAAAATCTAATTAATCCTATTCCGCCACGTGTCGCTCTCAGATTAAATCCATCTCTCTCCACGTTTTAATCCTAGCCATCCACCACAACTTACCCCTTCATAAAATCTAAAGGCCATCATCAACTCACTTGCCACGTGTCGCGAATTCGACGGCCCGTACCCCTTCACTAACTCTCACTCTCTATGACACATGGGACCCATATGTCATATCCTTCTTCAACCTCACCTTCTTCCTCCTCCCACCCTCTCTCTCCACCTCCATTAAACCGAAAATCAAGCTTTGATTCCGGCCGTTTTACTCGCTTTAATTCCCGAATAAAAAGTGGAAACGGATGCTCAATCAATCCCCTCCATTCCTCCGGCCGTTTCCCCTCTTTTATTTCCTTTAATCACGGTTTGCATTAACTCCGGCGAGGCTCCAAAAATCCGGCCACCCCTCCTCCCCTTGCCTATAAATACCGCCCTCCCCTCGGCCTCCCTCACCCCGCCTCCCACCGCCCCTCTCCTCCTCTTTTCGGCCGCCTCCCGTCGCCTCTTCGCCGCCCCCAACCGGCCTCACCGCCGCCGCCTCCTAGCGCCGCCGCCGGCCGCCCCGGGCCTCCCCGCCGCCGCCGGCCGCCCCGGGCCTCCCCGCCGCCGCCGGTGAGTGCCGCCGCCTCCCCTCACCCGCCGCCGCCGTTCGCCGCCCTCCCGCCGGCCGCCGGCCACGGCAAGGCCACCGGCCGGCCATCTCCCGAGCCGGCCATGCGCGTGCGCCCGCGTGGCCTCCACGTCGGCCGGCCTTGTCCGCGTGGCCACCCGCGTGGCCGCCACCTCGCGCCCGCGTGGCGCCATGTGGCCGGTGCGCCACGTCGGCGAATCCCGTGGTCCGTGGATCCGGTTCACGGTAGACCGGGCCCACCGGTCATTCAAATATTTTTCCCGCTCGGAATATTCAAAATTTGCTGACGTCATAAATAGCATTTTTCAGTGCAAAAATAATTCCCGAAAGCCGGCTTTTTCCTTTTTCCCTCCTTTTAATCTTTCGGAAGCCATAACTTTCTCGTTTTAACTCCGTTTGAGCCCATTCAAATTTCTAAATTCATCAAAAATTTGAAACTATCCATTTCTTCCATCCTTTCAAATATTTGAAATTTATTTGATATTTCAAATATTTAAATTTCAAATTCCAATACCTAGTTTAAATTCAAAGCCTCAGTTCCATTCCAAATTCTCTGTGCACTTTCAAAATTCAAATTCAAATCTTGCAAACTCTCCATAAAATTCATTCTATTTTCCTTGGTCCCAATATTGTCTTAGTAATTTCTTTTCCCAACCGATCTTCCAGATATTCGTTCTCCCTCGTGTGAACCCCAAATCCGCTGAATCTTTCTCCTAAATTCGTAAGAAATCATAAACTTCCTTCCAGTATATATATTATATTTGAGATTATATTTGTGTTTATTTGTTCGTTTGTTTTGTCGTTTCGCGCGTAGAACCCGACATTGCCGAAGATTTCGTCGAGTCGCAGCAAGAAGAACCAGTCAGCACTCAAGAAGGCAAGTCTCCTTTGATCATCTTGAACCTATGATTTCGAAATGTTTTAATTATTTTAAATTATGTGCATTGCTATTTATATAAAATATTAGTTCAAATCTTAAGGGTTAGTTAAACCAACCTTGTTATACCCTCCATTGAAATTGAATGCCATGTACCTTTGTCACCCTAGAATTTCATTTGTCTCAATAATGAGATTATTACTGAATCTTTGTGAATAGTGGAATGGTAGTATAATGCTTAGTCTCGCTATTTAATACCTTTGAAATCTTGAAAATGGGAAATTATGATTTATTGTAATACCCCTGTGTTTATGAAAATTAGTGGTAATTGGAGTTGCCACTGTTCTTTTAAAAATAAACTAAAATGTGAAAATTGGTTTAGATTAGGGTGGATGGTTAGTTTGGATTGGTGCAGGAAGCACGAGATCTTGTAATGTGTATGTTCCACCCTAGTCAATTAAGGACCGACGCTTGTGTTTGTTCAAACTAAGCATTAACCGTACAACCACAAGTCTATATGGGTACGACCTAGCTGACTAACTTACGATAGTCTAGTTTAGGTGCCACCAGTGGAAAGTGGATGCTAGGGATGGACTGGTTATTCACAGTGAGGGACAGGGATTTACTGTACTCATATGGCGCAAGAGGGGGCTTCGGTTCGGGCAGTTAGCCTACCTGCGGTGAAACCTCAGCGGGTGGTATCTAGCTAGATTAGAGTAAGGTAAAGGCTTTGTGATAAGTTATCTGGGTCTCATGCCAAAGGAAGCGTGTTGACTTTTAGGATAATTTATCTCTTGTGGGTAAAGTTGTACAACCTCTGCAGAGTGTAAAACTATTCGAATAGCCGTGCCCACGGTCAAGGGCGGGCAAAGAATGCATTCACATGGTAGATTTCTGATTTTGTTTTAAAATCAAAAGTTTTGTATTCCGAGAGTGGAGGGAACTCTTGGAAGGGTATCCTGGCAGTTGGAGCCAGAGAGGGTGGATGTAACCCGCAGTATTAAACTTGTTCAAGTTGTTAGCTAGTGTTGGTAGATGGAACCTTCACTAGAAAGTTAATGATAGTTTCTGCTAAAACATTTACTTTATTAAATTGATGCCTTCGAAAATAATTAGTAGTAATTGAAATTTTAAAATATTGCTTTGTGCAAAAGAACCATATAGCCTTCCTTTGTCAAGCCTTGCATCTATGCATTTTTCCCAAGACTTGCGGAGTACTTTATGTACTCACATGCTACACTTAAAAATAAATCTCAGAAGATTGTGAAGCTCAAGAAGGTGACTACGACTACTTCGCTTGTGGATTCGACGAAGGATTTCCGGAGTACTAGGTCGCGCTTCCCCAGTCAATTGCCTGTGGCGTATTGATGGGTCTTCGCCGGATTTATCTTTTGCTTCCACTGTGTTTCGTGTGTGCGAGGTCTTGAAACCTCAACTGTAATAATGAGACCTTTCGGTCGGTACTCTTTATAATTGTAATAAATACGTTGTTGGTCATGAATTATCTCTGTTTAACTGTGTGCACTAGCTTTGATCTGGGACTAGTGCAGTAATACACAGAGGGTCCGGGTTTGGAAATCCGGGGTCCCGACAGAGGTGGTATCAGAGCCAATTTGACTGTAGGACGTGACCTAGTTAGAATGGTCGTTAAAAGAAGAACTTCAAAAATTTATTTTATAAAATAAAAATTTAAGTATGTGCTATCCTTGTCTTTTCTTGTCTTTCTATCCTTACCTTCGTCATGGCATTCTCCCTTATCTATCTGCTTATTTCCCTTTTGGAATGGTAATTGTACTCTCTTCCCTTTGTAATTTCTATAGACGGCTCAGTAAAGTTGCGTCTAAGAAGCACTTGGAGAAGCGCGTCATCATGAAGGAGCAAGGACTAGCTCTTTAGTTGTAATACCCAAGTAAAGTCCTACGATTTTAGAACGCTTATGTATTACTTGCTTGTGTGTTAGGTGGACTATACCAAGTCTTGTATACTTGTAGTACAGCCATCCTTAAAGACTATTTTTCAAGTTAAGTTTCTTCTAAGTTGTTGCTTGCTTCTTTCTTTATGGGTGGACTATACCAGGCACGAGGAGCCTGCTTCAACCCATAAAGAGACTTGTTGAGCCGACAAACGTAGTCCGGGTGAGCTGGATCTGCAAAACCAGAAGGCTGAATACAATAAACTGTCTCAGAGAGAGTACCGTGCAGAAAGGCATTCTTCACATCGAGCTGATGGATAGGCCAGTCACGAGAAAGAGCCAACGTGAGAATAGTCCGAACAGTAGTAGGTTTGACCACAGGGCTGAAAGTCTCATCGAAGTCAATGCCAGGGCATTGAGTGAATCCCCGAAGGACCCAACGGGCCTTATAACGCTCAAGCGAGCCATCTGTATGAAACTTGTGACGATAACCCACTTGCCTGTTACAATATTGACACCAGGCGGACGAGGAACAAGATCCCAAGTCCGATTTGTCCGGAGAGCGTCAAACTCCTCGATCATCACAGCACGCCAGTTTGGATCGGCCAGTGCACTGCGAACGGTCTTCGGGACATGCGATAAGACCGCAACATGAAGATTGAGACGATCAGCTGGAAGGCAAAAACCCGACTTGCCACGAGTGATCATGCGGTGAGCATTGTCCACTGGTGGAGTAGGGGCAGCTGCACGTTGGCCAGTACGCGTGACCACGACTGGGAGCTCAGGAGTGGCTTCGGGGGCCACTTCAGCAGGCGTAGCTGGCACAATGGGCTGTGTGTGCGGCACCACAGACGAACTGCCGATCGACGCTGGGAGACACGCACTGATGAGGACATCCCAACCTTCAATAACCACACTAAAGATGATCATCTCCGCGACTAAGATATTCTCAAGGACCAACAATATCAAGGACCAATCATGAGAAGACGTGCTAAGCAAATACATGATCAGGTGAATGCTAACCTAAGCTACATTTCAGATTCTTGTGACTTGGTCGTGCCCCCACCTCTTCTTCTTTGATTGAACTCAGGTGCATTGGAGAGGAACAGGGAGGTCCAAAAAACCAACGAGTTTTGCAATCATTATCTGCAGGAATTATAATGTTTCCAACCAGCATACACCAAACCAATGGATGGCTTGTCCAGTCTATTTTCCTACGTTTCAAACCGTGCATCATTTGGAGTTATGTAAAGGAAGTTATGGTCATTTTAGTAACAGCTGCACATGCTGATAAATGTTGTGCGAAAACTAAAGACTCTTTGAAGGCTTGCGCACCCACCTGTCACGTTTAACTGTGCATATCCTATATGGCTGGAAAGATAATCAAGTCTATTTTCACCTCCAACAAACGGTTCGTCTTTTCGACTTCCGAGGAGAGAGTTATTGCTGTTTTACTAAAAACTGCGCAGAAGTTGAGCAAACGCACGAGAATTTGAGAAGACTCCTTGAATGCTTCAACCAGTTGGCCTTCCACCTTCCAACGTGGTGACTTATGTTTATACCCAGCTAGGAGGGTTGTTCCTAGTATATATACCCCTCTACTCCTATCCATAGGGACACCTTTTGATATTTCAACAAACCGATATATGAAATTGCAGCAAGACTGCTGAGTGCCTTGCTCCTTTGCTCTTGTGAGTTCTCTTAGATTTGCAAGAAGATTCCTCTGGGATCCCCTAATTCGTGCTCTACGCTTCTGGGCGTTTTGTGTGGGTTAGTTCCGGATTGTGGTTCTGCGATTGTTCGGATAGCAGGTCGGAGTCCAGAAGGCTTCGGATCGTCTCTCCCCAACGCTTGGTCGCATCCAACCTTGGCAGGTTAAAGCTAGTTACCTTTTTCAGCTACTCACAACTAGTTATCCCCGCTATCCACAGCAAGATTCGCTTGTTCTTCAACCTACGCCGTGAAGATCGGGCCACCCCTAGCGTGTACGCATCAATTGGTATCAGAGCTTTCGTTGACACGGTAGGTTTCGCCATCCACATATTAACCCTGCATTCCAGTGTGTGTTCTTGTTGTTTTGTTCCCTTCCTAGAGTACACAAATCACCCACACAAAAAAAACCAAGCCTTTGTTTAGCACTGCTAATCTTGTGCCGTTCGTGCTTATCTTGTTTCTAGTCACCATCGATATCTAGCACCGTGTTTGTTGTTTAGTTATTGAGCTTGCTGTTTATTGTTAAAAAAAGAAAAAGACAAGAGAGAAAAACAAGAGAGAGAGAGAAGAAAAAAATAGAAGAAGAAAACAAAGGGTTGTGTTGCGGTTGTCAAATTGCAAGTTTCAGATTCATGCTCTGAATTATTTTTTTTGGTGTTTTGACCGGTGACTTTCATGTAACCATTGCGTGATTTACGGCACTTGATTCCAGTACTACAATCCACCTTGTTTAGCCCACCAAGCCCCACTAAAACCCGAAGCCGATTCTTTCGATTCGTGTCCTATCAATCGCTTGACCACATCCAAGGTACTGCCACTCTTGCACTCTTACTGTCCATTGAGAACGCATAAGAACATTGGTGAGTAAGAGGTGAGGTTGTGTGATTCCAAAAATATTATCTCTTCCACTTTCTCTTTGCTAACATGGCAGGTTCCAACTCAAGTGTACATGGGGAAAATCATGAAGGAGATGAACAACCAGTCACACGAGCCGAGATGCAACAATTACGTGAACTGGTTCAGGCCATGGGACAGATGCTCAATGAACGCCTTCCCGTCGCTGGTGGTGGGGGTCTACATCAACCTAACCCTGCTGCTAATCATGGTGAAGCTGCTGATGAGAACTCAGTGGGAGCTGCTGCTAATGACGACTTCCACAGCCAGCAAGATCTTGGTCGGGGTGATGGACGAGGGGGCGGTGCCCATCGTGGCCGAGGCGCAGCTGCACATATTCTGCAGCATGGGGGAGGTGCTCACGGTTGGGCTTTTGGCCGCCGTGTGCGCTTTGATGATGAAGAAGACCATAATTGTAATGATCTTGATGAGGAATTTGATGATAGTGAGAATCCATTTGCTGATGATGGACGATATGAACATCGTGCTCATCGTCGACGTGCTGTCCATAGAGATAGAAGACAACCTCATGGTCACCGTAATAGGGATGACCCGGATAACATTTCTCGGGTCAAGCTGAGTGTCCCTAAGTTTACGGGAAGAGAAGAACCTGATGCATATCTTGAGTGGGAGGAGCAATGTGATCAGATTTTCTGGGTGCATAATCTGTTCGACCAGAGGTGTGTAAACCTTGCTTCAGTTGAGTTCTCTGGTTATGCCCTCACTTGGTGGAATCAAATACAAGAGAATCAGCTTGTGTTGGGACGTGAGCATATTGATACATGGGCTGAAATGAAGCGTGCCATGAGAAGGCGCTTTGTTCCTTCGAGCTATAATCGTGACCTTCACAATAGGTTGCAAACATTGAGACAAGGTTCTAAGTCAGTTGATGAATATTATAAGGAGATGGAACTACTCATGGTTCATGCTGGGATTAGAGAAGATGGTGAATCAAAAATGGCAAGATTTTTGCGTGGTCTCAATGAAGAAATTTCAAGTTTTGTTGAGATGTTTCCATATCATAATCTGCATGTGGATCAAGCAATGCATACGGAGAAGAAGATTCAACGAGAGGGACATAGACGTTCTTCTGGGAGCCGTTCCATGGTGTCGGAAGCAGCCCAGTACTTCTTTTGTTGGTGATCGATCTCAAGGCATTGCCGCCAGGTCTTCACCATCTACTGCTGCTGCAAAGTCTACACTCTCTTCGACCTCTTCACCTACAGCGCAACAAAAAAAAATCAACACCCTGCTGCCTGTACAGCAGCACCCTCTGTCGCTTCGACTGCAACATCATCTTCACATAGCCGAGAGATTGTATGTCACAAATGCAAGGGCCGAGGACATGTCGCTGCTGAATGTCCTAGTAGAAGAACCATGTTTGTGAATGAGCTAGGCGAGTGGGAATCTGGGAGTGATCTGGAAGAGGATGCTTCACATGAGGACACAATAATGAATGAGGAGAACGAGATTAAACCTGATGAGGATGACTACAATTGCTTCATCTCTCGTCGAGTGCTTAGTGTGAATGCTGTGAAGGAGGAAAATGGACAGCGGCACAATCTTTTTCACACTCGAGGCATGATCAAAGACAAGCTATGTAGGATTATTGTTGATAATGGCAGCTGCAATAACATTGCAAGTTTTGAATTGGTTAAGAAAATGGGGTTCAAACAGCGGCGCCATCCTGATCCATACAAGATGCAATGGCTTAATGAGTGTGGTACGCTGCGAGTAAACACCATTGTGACCGTACCATTTTCTACCGGTAGGTACCATGATCAGGTGGAGTGTGATGTGGTGCCAATGCAAGCATGTCAGTTGCTGCTGGGAAGACCATGGCTATATGACCGTGACGTTCAGATTTGCGGTCGAGCCAACAAGCTTAATCTCATGTACAAAGGAGAGAAAATCACTTTGCTTCCTCTGACACCGGAGGAAATTTTGAAGGATGATCTGAAAAGAAAACAGCGAGAGAGCGAGAAACACTTGAGTGAGACTCACAAACATAGTGAGAAAGAGATTCCAAAGCCAAATACAACTCCACAGCCACAAAAAACCAAACCACAGGGAAAAGAGGGATTAGTAATGATGGCTAGGAAGGGAGATTTAAAACAATTGAGTGAACCCGATGCCATGTTCTTTGTACTCTTGTACAAGGATAACTTTCTTTCGACTAACGACTTATACTCCACTTTGCCAAGTGCTATTTTTGATGTGTTGCAGGAGTTTGAGGATGTGTTTCCCGATGAAGTCCCACTAGGGCTGCCACTAAAGAGGGGCATTGAGCATCAAATTGACCTTGTCCCTGGTGCCCCACTTCCAAACCGAGCCCCGTATCGCACTAACCCGGAGGAAACAAAGGAAATTTAGCGCCAAGTTCAAGAGCTGATCGAGAAAGGGTATGTAAAAGAAAGTGTTTCACCATGTGCTATCCCTGTTCTTTTAGTTTCAAAGAAAGATGGATCATGGAGAATGTGTGTAGATTACCGAGCCATTAATAACATAAAGTAAGGTATATGCATCCAATACCTAGACTTGATGACATGCTTGATGAGCTTAGTGGTTCAACCATCTTTTCTAAGATTGATTTGCGAAGCGGCTACCACCAAATTCGAATGAGAGAGGGTGATGAGTGGAAAACTGCATTCAAAACAAAATTTGGGTTGTATGAATGGTTGGTCATGCCGTTTGGATTAACAAATGCACCAAGTACTTTCATGAGATTGATGAATCATGTGCTTAGAGCTTTTATTGGCAAATTTGTTGTTGTTTACTTCGATGATATCTTAATTTACAGCAAGTCTCTTGAAGAACTTATTAAACATCTAGAAAGTGTGCTATGTGTCTTGAGAAAGGAAAAGTTGTACGCTCATTGTTGTAGGGGTGGCCCCCACCTAAACCCAGCAGGCCTGGTAGAAGGTTATAAAGCCCAGAATGGGCCATGTGTAATGACATAAGTGCCCCTGAAGGGGATACTCAGATGTAAGGGTATAATTGTAAAAGCACTCCCCATGTATACTCAGATGTAAGGGTACAACTGCAGGCCCCGGAGGACGCCCACCACAGGGTTATCAACGTCATCTCCGGAGGCTCCTCACTGGGGTTCGCCTCGGCATGGCAGTGGAAGGCCTACGTACGGAGGCTGCATCACGTGGCGGCGTACCCAGCTCAGACACCGCCGGACTGGGCACAGCACAAGGTCACGTTCACACCCGACGACGCCCTGGTCGTCCGGGTCGTTATAGCGGGATGCGACGTGGGACGTGCCCTCGTTGACGGTGGCAGCTCCGCGGACATCCTGTTCGCGGCAGCCTTCGACCAGATGGGGATTCCCCGAAGCCGCCTCGGCCCGTCGGGGGTCCCGCTGTAAGGATTCGGAGGACAACCTTTACGGGCGCTTGGCCAAATATGCCTTTAGGTCTCCTTCGGCCAGGGCGACAATGCAAGGGTCGAAGATGCCATATTCGACGTCGTCGATCTCCCATACCCTTACAACGCCATACTGGGGCGTCCAATCCTTAACTCCTTCGGGGCGGTACCGCATCACGGCTATTTATACATGAAGCTCCTGGGGCCGCGGGCCATCATTACCGTTCGTGGCGACCAGGACATGGCCCGGCGCATCGAGCATGGCACTAGATATCCCCGTCGCGGCGATCAGCGGCGTACTTAGGGTCGGCACCGCAGAGCGGGGACCCACGGCGTCATCCGGGGACGGCTTGGCAAGCCTTACAGATAGTACCCTTACTAGAGGCTCCGCCCGCGCCGAACACAAACGGTTAGTACCTCCGCTATATGTAATCGCTCACCCGCGCAAACGGGAATGTAATAAAGTTCCCTTTGTCGCCAACCTATTATCATTATGCAAAAATGCGCGGTGAGAGCGTGCGGAGGCTTCGCCTACGCGCGTCCTCCCGGAGTACAAACCAAAGACGCACGTTCGCGTGTGCACTCTCCGTAGCCAGGGGTACGGGTATGAGTATAAACCGAAGACGCATGCTCGCGTGTGCACTCTCCGTAGCCAGGGGTACGGGTATGAGTATAAACCGAAGACGCACGCTCGCGTGTGCACTCTCCGTAGCCAGGGGTACGGGTATGAGTATAAACCGAAGACGCACGTTCGCGTGTGCACTCTCCGTAGCCAGGGGTACGGGTATGAGTATAAACCGAAGACGCACGTTCGCGTGTGCACTCTCCGTAGCCAGGAGTACGGGTATGAGTATAAACCAAAGACGCACGTCCGCGTGTGCACTCTCCGTCATAGATACGGGTATGGGTATAAACCGAAGACGCACGTCCGCGTGTGCACTCTCCGTCAAAGATACGGGTATGAGTATAAACCGAAGACGCACGTTCGCGTGTGCACTCTCCGTTAAAGACACGGGCATGAGTATAAACAAAGACGTGCGGGGGGACGCCTCTGCACGCACTTTACGGAGTATAAACAAGACGCGGATGTTCTCCCTGCGCACTCTACTGAGTATAAACAAGACGCGAACCCCGCGCACGCTAGGGACTTCGTCCCTGTGCGTACTCTACGGAGTATAAACAAGACGCGGATGTTCTCCCTGCGCACTCTACTGAGTATAAACAAGACGCGAACCCCGCGCACGCTAGGGACTTCGTCCCTGTGCGTACTCTACGGAGTATAAACAAGACGCGAATGTTCTCCCTACGCACTCTACTGAGTATAAACAAGACGCGAACCCCGCGCACGCTAGGGACTTCGTCCTTGTGCGTACTCTACGGAGTATAAATAAGGTGCGGATGTTCTCCCTGCGCACTCTACTGAGTATAAACAAGACGCGAACCCCGCGTACGCTAGGGACTTCGTCCCTGTGCGTACTCTACGGAGTATAAATAAGGCGCGGATGTTCTCCCTGCGCATTCTACTGAGAATAAACAAGACGCGAACCCCGCGCACGCCAGGGACTTTGTCCCTGTGCGTACTCTACGGAGTATAACTAAGACGCGAATGCTGTCCCTGTGCGCTGCGCAAAACGCAAACGCAGCGCGAACCTTGTGTAGCTATCGATCGCGCACCTCCTCAGCGCGTCGAAGCTCGCCTTCGCACACCACGGGACGTGTACGCAAGGCGCACCATGGAGGCCACCTCCGAGAGCTTCAAGGAATACCGACGCAGCGCCAGAGGCTGACCCCAGCGACGGAGCGCGCGCGGGGTACAGGGTACACCAGAGGCTACCCCCACCTCGGGGTAGGGAGTGCGGAGGTCTGCCTTCGCACGCGCCAGTCTACGGACTTTAAACAGGTAGTAGTGCAGAGGTCCGCCTTCGCACGCGCCAGTCTACGGACTTTAAACAGGTCGTAGTGCGGAGGTCCGCCTTCGCACGCGCCAGTCTACAGACTCTAAACAGGTCGTAGTGCGGAGGTCCGCCTTCGCACGCGCCAGTCTACAGACTCTAAACAGGTCGTAGTGCGGAGGTCCGCCTTCGCACGCGCCTGTCTACGGACTCTAAACAGGTCGTAGTGCGGAGGTCCGCCTTCGCACGCGCCAGTCTACGGACTCTAAACAGGTCGTAGTGCGGAGGTCCGCCTTCGCACGCGCCAGTCTACGGACTCTAAACAGGTCGTAGTGCGGAGGTCCGCCTTCGCATGCGCCAGTCTATGGCCCCTAAACAAGTCGTAGCGTCGAGGTTCGCCTCCGCCGAGGAAACAAGGCCCCGGGAGTGCTTGCGCGCCCACTTCGGCTAGGCAAGCGGGGCCCCCGCGCAACTACTATCAATGACATACTTCGAATGTGGAGACTGCCCGAGGCACAATGCGCAGCGCATATCCTAATTGGCCAGATGTATACATCGGGAAAATTTTACAAGTACAAAGGCCCGACAGCATATCTGCCGCTCTAAGCCATTATCCGGCGGGCTCGTCCTTAACACGCGCTAAGGCCGGGACCTTGCCTGAAGAGCGTCGGCCCGCCCAAAAGTTCAGCGACTCCTCGGCCCTTTGCCAGCATCGAAGGCGCCGCTGGGTTGCAAGGCCGGACGCAAGCAGTCGTCCCCAGCAAGGAAGCTACCCGGGGCACAGGTCAAATGGTCAGTTCGTAGAACAAGCGCGCATTTTATTCACAAAAAGGGGCGGACATTACAACGCACGCCTACACCTAGCCAGCCCGGCGTCGCACCTGTGAATCCTCGGCACCTTCGGAGGTCCCACCGCCATCCTCGTCGCGTCGGGGGACCCCGTCCAGAAATTGGCCAAGGCTCCCCTCCCCGTAAAGGGACTTCCGGAGCTCGACTTGTGCGGCAGCCACTCCAGTGTAGTCCCAGATCCGCTCATAGAAGTGCTTTATGGCGCGACGAACGGCGCGGACGGCGCTGGACATTACTCCAGCCCCGCCGGGCATCTCCAGCTGGGGTCCTCCAGCCCGGCGATGTGCGTGCAACCACGGTACCGTAGGAGCGCGCACACCATACAAGACGCCACGTAGGCACAGTGGTCGCCGAAGTTCATCGCGGCACCATGCGCAGCATCGGCGACATCTTTGATCCACCGAAGGGTCCGCAACAGCTCCTCCGGGCCGAAGGCGTGGTCCGGCACTTTGGCCACAAGCCCTTGGAGGTGGCTTTCCAGCGCCTGCATGGCATCCCATGCAACCACCGAAGCCTCGCCAAGCGTCCGGTCGCGCTCCGCTAGAGTTAAGGCGAGTTCGCCTTTTTCCTTTTCTAGCGAGGCGACTTGTTGTAGAAGGCCGTCTCGCTCCGCCGCGAACTCCCACCGCATCACCTCCGCGGTCGACTCCCGCGCCGAAGCGGCAAGTCCCTCAGTGTGCGCCTTCACCGCAGCGCACTCCGCTTCCAGCTGACGGATGTGGGCATCCTGGGCGGAACAGGCCCCCGTGGCTTCGCGTAGCTCCTCCTCGGCGACCCGCAGCCTATCTTTGAGCGCCCTTTGTGCATGAACATAGGCTGTTTGCAGGGCCTGCCCCAGCACCAGTGTCTGCAGGGCAAAACGACTTAGCGAGCTCAGCATGGCCAAGCATCGTCGCATAAGTAGGTACTTACCCTCACCCCCGACACCTCGAAGGCGTCCCCAAGACGCTCCACCCCGTAGGTGTGAAGCGCCTGCTGGCTGACGCTGGCGGCCACGTCATCCACGATCCCATGCCACGCCCTCAGCGTCTCAGACGGAGGAACGAAGTCCGCGGGACTCGGGCGAACGACGTTCGTGCCGCCGGTGCCAGGACCTCCATGTCCCGGCAAAGGCTCCTCCTCCGGAATAAGTGGCGCTACAGACAGGGACGCAGGTGAGCGCCGCAAGACGCAACGAAAACACCAGGGAAGCCAAATCACCTTACCTTCGGTAGCGGAAGGAGGGCTCCGAGGGCCCGCCCCCCTAACGGTGGCGCAAGTGCCCGCAGAAGGCGCGGTCCCGCCAAGAACAGAAGCCTCCGCGTAAAGGGCCGGCGCCGACCGTTCCTGCACGGCGGACGGCACGGCCTGGCGGGCAGAAGAAGTGCGTGCCGCGGGAACCTCGGCATGTGCGTCGGAGTCCCACAAGCTCCCGATACCCGTCGCTACGACGAATCCCCTCGACGTCCGATGGAGCTCCGGCCACAGACACGGCCGCTTAGCCGGAGCAAGGGGCGACGACGCCGCTCCAGCAGCCGCTGCCGGAGAAGCCCCAGCGACTACAGCACCCGGGGGGCGAAGCTCCCGCTGGTGGCAACCTCTGTGGGGGGCACCCCGGTTCCGGCCGCCGCTGCTGGTGAAGACCCAGCTCCGTGCGCCCCCACGGAGGACGTCTCCGCC
Organism: Dendrocalamus latiflorus; assembly: GCA_017311315.1. NCBI lineage: Eukaryota > Viridiplantae > Streptophyta > Magnoliopsida > Poales > Poaceae > Dendrocalamus > Dendrocalamus latiflorus. The sequence goes on from CM029637.1 coordinate 37,363,950, forward strand.
ATTATGGCGGCCACGGCCGAAGGCACTGCCCCAGCACCACCGGTCCCCTCGGATCCTGTCTCGACGACCGCCACGGGCGACGAGACTTCTCCTCTCCGGCTGCTCGTGGCGAGCCCGCCGTCCAGGGCACCCACCGAAGATCCGTCGCCCCCGACGTCTGCGCCATCCAAGCCGGAATCGGCGTACCTCGCCGAATCCGACTTGGCGTCTGCCGTACCATCGGGAGCGCTAGCGGTGGCACTGGCAGCTGCTACACCAAGCACGGCAGACGCCCCACCTCGACCCCTCTTGCGAGACGGCGCCTTCCTCCTCGTTGCGCCGTCGTCTTGATGTGGCGAGGCCGGCTCAGCACGCTCCGGCACGGCAAGGCCCAGAGCCTCGCACACGCGGTTTATTCGCCCCAGCCCCGCCTCGGCGGTAGCGGACGCGCGCTGCTCGTGCTTCCTGCCAGATACGGCCCCAGGAATACGCGCGCGGCCTGCTCTGCATCCTCCAAGAGAACCCCTAAAAGCAAGGCAGGAGATAAGATCAACCTATAACGCGTTTCGCGTGAGTAAAGGGGAGATACGGTTGAGGCTTACGAAGACCGGAGGGTGCCGGCAAGTGAGCAGACCCATGGCGAAACATTGTTATCTCGACGCTTCTCGGCGGCAAGGCGCCAGTCACTGGCGAGCGGCGCCACGCCGTACATCACGTACTCCTCGGCGAGGTCGCGCATGTTAAAACGGGCGGCCTCGCCTACGAGCCGCTGGGCCCTCTGCCTGTCCTCGTCGTCGAGCGTTCGGCCGGGCGAGCTCTTGAACGCGATCGGCCGGCCCGTGCACTCAAGGCCGCTCCCGCTCTCAGTGGTAGAACCCACCGCTTCATCCACTGAGGACTCCCACTTCCCGCGAGTGGAGTTCGCAGGGAAGAGCTTGCTGCAGGTGACCGAAGAAATAAAGGTGACGCTGCCGAAGCTCGACAGCGTCCCGTCCTTCCGATCCTTGCGCTGGCACCGTGCCTCGTGCAGGTAGGCAAACAACGAAGCACTAGGCCAGCACGCTCCTGAGCGCAAGGCCCAACTGTACACCGCGAGCCGGGCCACGGCGTTCGGAGTCAGTTGCGCCAGCTCCAGCCCGAAGGTCCGCAGCACGTCGCCCACGATCGCCGCCGCCGGGATGCGGAGCCCCGCGTCGAAAAAGGCAACGAATACGAGCGCCTCCGACTTCTCGGGGCGCGGTTCCGTCTCATCGGCGGCGGGCAATCGTACCGCCTGGCGCTCAGACAGCTCCCCCGCGCAGAAGCCTTGGATTGTCTTCTCGGTCACGAGCGATGGGCCCAGCTCGCCGGAGAACGCGCCTTCCTTCTCCGCCGCCAGCCAACACTTGTCCGCCGCGCCGGGTCGCGTTCGCTGAGCGAGTACTTCACCTCTAGCGGTGAAGATCGCCGGCGAATGCCGCTGGTGCTAGCCGCCTGGCCACGCTTGCCACCAGATGCCATAGCCTCTCGCGAAGGGATATGGCGGCGAGATTACTACGGGAGTATGGAAGGCGATGCAAGCAATAAGAGGGCGTAGAACTGCGGGGTGCGGTTCCGAGGGCTATTTCAAGTCACCTCGCCCCGATGCCAAAGCGTCGCGACGGTCCGCGTACCGGACGTGACCAAAATTATACAACCCCGTCCCGCACAATCCCCCAAACCAAAGACGAGGTGGGCGCGACCACAGCGATAAGGAACGTCAGAGCACGATGCTCCAGTGGCCTCCCGCCGTGGTGCCAACCCCCGCACGAGATAGCTGGAGCACACCGATGGCCAGCATCGACACGCCTCCAGCCGTCATTAAAAGCGCACTAATGGACCATGGGATCACAACAGCATCGAAGCCGCGCCATTCCGCGCACGCCCCGTGTCCCCTTCCCTAGGGAAGAGCCGAGCGGTGCCGCGATCACGCAACCGTTCACATCCCGCCGCGCACCAGTAACAAACCGCCACGTACCCTACACGCGCCGAGGCGAGCCGCATGGTACGACAACCTAGCCCTGGCAAACCGGGGTGTCGGCCGTGATTCCAGGAACCTTTACAGCGCAATGACCGCGTCGTTAGATCACAATCACCGCATGCGTGGCGATGTTCGCGGTGTGAGGTTGCAACTCAGACCACCGCCTGAGCCTCTACCGCGGTAGGCTCCAGCCGCGGGCTTCGGCTTCAAGGATCGCGCGCGTCTACCTCGACTAGGCGCCAGCTCCGCTGCCACCCGTTCGAAGGAAGGGGACGGAGCGCGCGCGCGTCTACCTCAACTATGGCGTCAGCTCCGCTGCCACCCGTTCGAAGGTAGGGGGACGGAGCACGCGCACGCGTTCTACCTCGACTAAGGCGTCAGCTCCGCTGCCACCCGTTCGAAGGGTAGGGGACGGAGCGCTCGCGGTCTACATCAACTAGGCGCCAGCTCCACTACCACCCGTTTCGAAGGGAAGTGGACGGAGCTCGCGCGTGTCTACCTTGACTAGCGTCAGCTCCGCTGCCACCTGTTTGAAGGTCGGGAACGGAGCACGCGCGCGTGTCTACCTCGACTAGGCATCAGCTCCGCTGCCACCCGTTCGAAGGGTAGGAAACGGAGCGCGCGCGCGCGTCTACCTCGACTAGGCGCCAGCTCCGCTGCCACCCGTTCGAAGGGTAAAGGACAGAGCGCGCGCGTGTCTACCTCGACTAGGCGTCAGCTCCGCTGCCACCCGTTCGAAGGGTAGGGGACGGAGCGCGCGCGCGTCTAACTCGACTAGGCGCCTGCTCCGCTGTCACCCGTTCGAAGGGTAGGGGACGGAGTGCTTGCGCGTCTACCTCGACTAAGGCGTCAGCTCCGCTGCCACCTATTCGAAGGGTAGGGAACGGAGCGTGCGCGCGTCTACCTCGACTAGGCGCTAGCTCCGCTGCCACCCGTTCGAAGGGTAGGGGACAAAGCACACGCGCGCGTCTACCTTGACTAAGGCGTCAGCTCCGCTGCCACCCGTTCGAAGGGAAGGGGACGGAGCGCGCGCGCGTCTACCTCGACTAGGCGTCAGCACCTCTGCCACCCGTTCGAAGGGAAGGGGACGGAGCGCGCGCGCGTCTACCTTGACTAGGCGTCAGCTCCGCTGCCACCCGTTCGAAGGGTAGAGGACAGAGCGCGCGCGCGTCTACCTCGACTAGGCGTCAGCTCCGCTACCACCCGTTCGAAGGGTAGGGGACGGAGCGCGCGCGCGCGTCTACCGCGACTAGGCGCCAGCTCCGCTGCCACCCGTTCGAAGGGTAGGGGACAGAGAGCGCGTGTGCGTCTACCTCGACTAGGCGTCAGCTCCACTGCCACTCGTTCGAAGGGTAGGGGACGGAGCGCACGCGCGTCTACCTCGACTAGGCGCCAGCTCCGCTGCCACCCGTTCGAAGGAAAGGGGACGGAGCTCGCGCACGTCTACCTCGACTAGGCGTCAGCTCCGCTGCCACCCGTTCGAAGGGTAGGGGACAAAGCACGCGCGCGCGTCTACCTCGACTAAGGCATCAGCTCCGCTACCACCCGTTCGAAGGGTAGGGGACGGAGCGCTCGCGTCTACCTCGACTAGGTGCCAGCTCCGCTGCCACCCGTTCGAAGGGTAGGGGACGGAGCGCGCGCGCGTCTACCTCAACCACCAATCAAGGCGTTGGGTTCGTCTACGGCCTCAGCCTTCGGTCAGGTTCAGAAAAGTTCACAGGCTGCAGGACGGAGGGGGCCAAAGGACTCGGCAACATGGCTTCGGCCCTGTGAAGCCCTTTACCATGAGAAGCTCCTGTTGTAGGGGTGGCCCCCACCTAAATCCAGCAGGCCTGGTAGAAGGTTATAAAGCCCAGAATGAAGCCATGTGTAATGACATAAGTGCCCCTGAAGGGGATACTCAGATGTAAGGGTATAATTGTAAAAGCACTCCCCATGTATATATATATAGAATACAGGCCATGGGGGAGGACCCAAGTCATTACCGATCACACTCTCCCAACTCTCCACTACCACATTTCTCTCTGTTTGGTCTGTAACCACAACACTCACCTTGCCAAGTGCCCTTTTGCACCGACAAGGTAGTTTTTCTTGGCTTTGTTGTTTCAGGTCAAGGAGTGGAGGTAGATGAGGAGAAGATAAAGGTTGTTCGTGAGTGGTTACCTCCACAAAATGTAAGCCAAGTGAGGAGCTTCCTTGGCCTTGCGGGTTTTTATCGTAGGTTTGTAGAACGCTGCAGCGGCTTGTTCAGGAAGGAAAGATCGAGGAGCGCGACGGGGCTCGCCTACCCCGCCGTGACGAAACGGAGCCGAGGCCCCAGGCAACGGAGGCGATCGTCTTCGTCGCGTTCTTCGACGCCGGTCTTCGAATGCCTTCCACGATGTTTGTGGGCGAAGTCCTGCGGGCCTACAAGTTGGAGCTAGCGCAGCTGACGCCAAACGCCATAGTCCGCCTAGCTGTCTTTACATGGGCTACGCGGACGGAAGGGCGGCGTCCCAGCGCGAGCCTGTTCACCGTCCTACACGATGCGCGCTGTCGACCCGGGAAGACTGAGGGGGCTGTATCCAACTTTGGTAGCGTCGACTTCGTGCTACGAGCGTCCTACACGACGCTATTCCCTGCGCCGGCCGGCTTGGAGAAGTGGAATCCGGCTGGAACGCGACGGTGGTTTTATTATGTCGTGACTAGCACGAGTGGCCTGCTATGCCGAGGTGGGCCAATCTCGTTCAACAGTTCGCCACGCGTGAAGCCGGGGGCTGATGACGCGCGGAGGCTATGGAGGCTTGCTGGCTATGTACGCCGGCTAAGTATGCGCGACTTGGCGGAGGAGTTTACGATATACGGGGTGGCTCCGTTCTCCGCCCGGTGGAAGTACGGGCGACGGGGCGATGACCGAGAGGACGGGGTGCGCCCGCCATTGTCTTGCCTGCTTCCGCCCTCTGCCCTTGTAAGTCGCGCAGTGCATTGGTGCGCACCCGTGTATCTGCGTAGCCCTTGGCTGACCAACTTGTTACCTTGTGTGCAGTGGCTCGGCTAGAAGATGCAGAGCGCGCAGCTGCGACGTTCCTGGGCCCGTACACGCTCAAGGAGCACAAGCTGCGTGAGGCTGCGACTAAGGCGGCGAACCAGGAGCGGATAAACCGCACGTGCGCGGTTCTTCGCATTGCTGTGCCCGAGCGCGTCGTGCCCTGCGGAGGCTCCTGCAGGGTCTCCGAGCCGCCGTGTGGCGGTAGCCACGCGGGGGCCTGCTCCGGGGTCGCCCGCGTCCAATCTGCCAGCCCCCCCCGGCGGTTGGCACCGGTGGATCAGGATGTGCGACCGGTGATGGGTCCGGCCGGACCAGCTCGGGAGGGCGGGGACCCGCCTTGAGCCTGTTGGCGATATCCTCCGCCAGGCGCTGTTGAGCCCGTGAAGATGCCCCTTGTTTGCGCCGGATCCTGGCAACTTGGGGGGGGGGGGACGCCACCCCCTGGCGGTGCTTTGCCACCCACAGCGGCCGTCGAGGACGCGCCCCGGGCGGCAGCGCCCGAAGGCGCGACAGGAGCTACAGCTGCCGACGTCGCAGAAGAATCTGCTGTGGAGCCACAGGCGAAACGCCCTCGCATCCGGGCCCCTTCGCCTTTGAGGAGTCGGTACAGCGTTGCCGGCCCTGTGCTTGGAGCTGCGGCGCCCGTCGCGGCCGGCGCGGCTGAAGGGTCCTCTCAACTGCCCACCGGGTACTTGCTCCCCGACTGGCGGTTGAACAAGCGCCCCCATCCTGTCGCAACGGGCGGTGCAGAAGGTAGGCGCAGTTCCCTTTCCTCACACGACTTCGCAAAACTCTCCCCAATTTGCTCGCTCATTCTGTCGACATCAGGCGAGACAAAGTCCTCCCGGACGCGGCGAAGGATCGAGCAACGGGGCTGTGCGCGACGTGCCGGACCCTGAACAGGGTACCGGGCAGGCGGCTGCCGCCGTCGACGTGGCCGAAGCCTCCGCAACCCCTGATGTGGCGGGGGCTGGGCTCGTCCTTATCTGACTTCCTCCCACGCCCGGAGACGCTTCACGTTTTTAGTGGAGCCGGCGGAGCGCGCACTAGCGACGGCTTTGAACCAAGGGAGGCTATCGTCGTGCGAGGGGGACCTCTTGGCACTCGCCCTGTGGGCCTCGGAGATAAGGTAAGTATGTGCGCTCGCGGTTGCTAAAGCATCGTCGAGCACCTGCTGACTTTCTGCCATTTCTAGACGCTTGTCCTTGGCCACGCGCTAGATGAGGCCCGCATCCGGGAGCGGAGAGCCCTGGAGGTCGAGCTTCATGCTGTGGATGACGCCCACGCCACGAAAGACGAGCGCTTCAACGCGCTGGAGGGCGCCCTGGCGGCCGCGCAACAGGAGACCGAGGAGGTCCAGCGCGCTGCGGCAGAGGAACGCGCCTCCTTTTTGCAGCAGATCGCCACCCTGGAGGAGGAGAAGGCCCAGCTGGTGGAGTCGCTTGCGGAGCTGGACGTGCCTTGAAGCAACGCGTCCACGTCGGCGTGGAGGGCCATGGAATCTCTGAACCAGGCCCTCTAGGACCTGTGTGTCGACATGCCGGACGCTAACCCACGGGCTGGGGGACTTGGTGGAGACGCTCGGGCTGGTCGAGGAAGGTGCCAGCATTGCTCTCCGCAGCGCGAAGACCTTCGGCGAGCATTGCAGTTTCCTCGGTGCATGCCTCGCCCTTGCTCTGCTCCACACTCATGGGTGCAGACATGTCCACGAGCTGGCGAACCCTCGGCTGGATCTCCCTACCCGGCTGGAGGCGCTGTCGGACGCTATCCGGTTCATTGATCCTGGCCTCCGGAACTTCCACCGACGGATCTGGGGCTATGTCGAGGAGGATGCGGCTAGGGTCGCGGTGCAGCACACGTTACACGGGTGCGGGGACCTCCTCCGCTGGCTCGAAGGAGTTCCCCGGCGTCCCAACGGCGGTGCGGGCCCGTCGGACTGCGCGAAGGGTGAGCGGTTTGCCAGGGGGGCGGTGTATTACATGCTTCTGCTTGTGGTCATGTAACCCCGATATTTTTTATGGAAAATCCAAGTAGCACTCGCTCTTAATATTGTAATGCTGTTTGTTCATTTTTTTTTCAAGTACGCACAGGGGCAACGCCTGTGCGTGTGCGAGACTTGCGTCTTGTTTAGAGTCCGTAGACTGGCGCGTGCGGAGGTGGACCTCGACGCTACGACTTCATTTAAAGTCCGTAGACTGGTGCGTGCGGAGGCGGACCTCGACGCTACGTCTTAATTTATAGTCCGTAGACTCGCGCGTGCGGAGGCGGACCTCGACGCTACGTCTTATTTAAAGTCCGTAGACTGGTGCGTGCGGAGGCGGACCTCGACGCTACGACTTCATTTAAAGTCCGTAGACTGGTGCGTGCGGAGGCGGACCTCGACGCTACGTCTTAATTTAAAGTCCGTAGACTGGTGCGTGCGGAGGCGGACCTCGACTCTACGTCTTAATTTAAAGTCCGTAGACTGGTGCGTGCGGAGGCGGACCTCGACGCTACGACTTCATTTAAAGTCTGTAGACTGGTGCGTGCGGAGGCGGACCTCGACGCTACGTCTTAATTTAAAGTCCGTAGACTGGTGCGTGCGGAGGCAGACCTCGACGCTACGTCTTAATTTAAAGTCCGTAGACTGGTGCGTGCGGAGGTGGACCTCGACGCTACGTCTTAATTTAAAGTCCGTAGACTGGTGCATGCGGAGGCGGACCTCGACGCTACGTCTTAATTTAAAGTCCGTAGACTGGTGCGTGCGGAGGCGACCTCGATGCTACGACTTCGTTTATAGTCCGTAGACTCTCGCGTGCGGAGGCGGACCTCGACGCTACGTCTTATTTAGAGTCCACAGACTGGTGCGTGCGGAGGCGACCTCGACGCTACGACTTCATTTATAGTCCGCAGACTCTCGCGTGCGGAGGCGGACCTCGACGCTACGTCTTATTTAGAGTCCGCAGACTGGTGCGTGCGGAGGCGACCTCGACGCTACGACTTCGTTTATAGTCCGTAGACTCTCGCGTGCGGAGGCGGACCTCGACGCTACGTCTTATTTAGAGTCCGCAGACTCTGGCATATCGCGGCCCGACACCGTTACTTGTGGAAACAGCGAGCTTTATTGAACTCCCATTTGCGCAGGCGAGCATCGTACAAGGAGGGGCTGATGCCATTATAATCCCCGTCCAGCTTCTAGGCGTAATATCGCCGTAGCTTGTCCGCGTTCCATGTGTGGCAGAGAGTTTGTCCCCTCGAGCGTGGTGAGGCGGTACGCTCCCTTCTGCAACGCTTCTACCACGATGTATGGACCTTCCCACTTGGACTCCAGCTTGCCGACGGTCTCCGCATGGAGCGCCGTTCTGAGGACGAGGTCCCCATGGTTGAACCTTCGCGGATATACGGACCGGTCGCGAGTACATACTGTCTGGCGTGCGTACTTTTCGACATGCTGGGCTGCGCTGGTGCGCGCCACGTCAAGGAGGTCCAAGGACACGCGGCGCTCCTCGTCGGGCGCTTGGACGAGAACCCTCCGCGATCCAGCCTTGATTTCTTCGGGCGTCACCGCCTCGTCACCAAAAAGAAGCTTGAAGGGCGTGAACCCCGTCGGGTGTGTTACCGTTGTGCGAAGGGACCAGAGGACGCTGTGCAGCTCGCTCGGCCACTTGCCCTTCGGCAGCCCGACTAGGCGCTTTTTGATGGCGATAGAGATGGCACCGTTCGCCCGTTCAACTGCTCCATTGGACTAGGGGTGCCCAACTGAGGCGAATCGAATCGTGATGCCCATGTCGCCACAGAACTCCTTGAATGGGGCGGCATCAAACTGCAGGTCGTTGTCGACGGTGAGCTCCCTGGGCACGCCGAAGCGACATATGATGTTTTGCCAGAGGAAGCGCTGCATGGCCGCCGAGGTTATCTTGGCTAGGGCTACCGCCTCCGGCCACCTGGAAAAGTACTCCAGTGCGACTACCATGAACCGCAGGTCCCCTGGGGCTCGGGGGAGTGGTCCTACTATGTCGACGCCCCAGCGTGCCAACGGCCATACCAGGGGAATAGGGTTGAGGTTCGTCGGGGGCCTGCGGATGATGCGCCCCATCCACTGACACCCCTGGCACCGACGCACGAGGTCCTGGGCATCGGTGATGGCAGTCGGCCAGTAAAAGCCTTGCCTGAATGCCTTGCTGACCATGACCTTGGCGCGAGATGAGACCCGCACGCCCCCGCATGGATCTCCTCAAGGAGCTTCTTCCCTTCTTCGCGGGGGAGGCAGCGCAGGAGCGGTGCGCAGACGCCCTGTTTGTAGAGCGTCCCTTCAAACACCTGGAAAGATCTGGCACGGTACTGCAGACGCCGGAGCTCGGCGTGGTCCTCTGGCTCGGTGATGCCCTGCAGGAAATTGAAGATGGGCTCTCGCCAGTCGCCCTGCTGGGCGATGTGGTGAACGAGGGCCGCGTCCCGGTTGTCCTGCGTGATGGCCGCCTGTTGCAACACTTCGTAAAATGCTCCGTCAGGGGGTGGCAGTTGTTGGCTGGCCGCCTTCGCGAGGAGCGTCGGCCTGCTCATTTTCCGCGCGAGGGATGGCTTTGACTGTGACACCCAAGAAATGCCTTTCGCTCGCTCTTACAGCCACGAGGTATTTGGCTAACTCAGGGTCCTTGGCTTGGTATGACTTGTCTACATGGCCTGCCACCAAACGTGAGTCTGTGCGGACGAGCACTCGCCGCACACCAACTGCCTTGAGCTTCGTCAGGCCGAAGAGTAGCGCTTCATATTCGGCCGTGTTGTTGCTGGCCGGGAATGCGAGGCGCGCCGAGTATAGCAGGCGCTGGCCTTCGGGCGTGACGATTACTGCGCCTACGCCCGAGCCCGCGACCGCCGTAAGCTCCGTCGCTGGTGAGAGTCCAGACCGGGTCATCGTGCTTCTGGGCGGGCTGAGCCGACGGAGTCCATTCTGCGAGGAAGTCGGCAAGGACTTGGGATTTGATTGCCGTCCGCGGGGCGTATGTCAGGGAGAACGGTGCGAGCTCGGCAGCCCCACTTGCCGATGCACCCCGTGGACTCCTTATTGTGTAGCATCTCTGCTAGGGGAAAAGAGGAAGGCACTGTGATCGGTGGGGCCAAAAAATAATGGCGAAGCTTCCTGGAGGCCATGACCCAGCGCGTAGGCTAAGCTTTTCCAGCTCCATATATCTCGTCTTGGCGCCTTGGAGGGCTTCGGAGACGAAATATACGGGCCGCTGTATGGCGCCTTCCTCCATGACGAGGACGGCAACTGACTGCGTGACCGACGCGGCTAGATAGAGCAAGAGGGGAGCCTCTGGTGCTGGGGCGACCAAAGTGGGGAGGCTCAGCTAGGTGCTTCTTGAGCTCGTTGAAGGCCTCTGCGCAGTCGCTATCCCAGCGAAATCCGTCGCACCCGCGAAGCATCTTGAAGAATGGCAAACCCCGTTCTGCCGCCCTAGACAGGAAGCGGCTCAGGGCTGCCATGCGGCCCGCCAGCCTCTGGACCTCCCTCGTCGCAAGAGGGGAGCCTCTGGTGCTGGGGCGACCAAAGTGGGGAGGCTCGCTAGGTGCTTCTTGAGCTCGTTGAAGGCCTCTGCGCAGTCGCTATCCCAGCGAAATCCGTCGCACCCGCGAAGCATCTTGAAGATGGCAAACCCCGTTCTGCCGCCCTGGACAGGAAGCGGCTCAGGGCTGCCATGCGGCCCGCCAGCCTCTGGACCTCCCTCGTCGTCTTCAGCGGCTTCCATGCCCAGGATGGCCTCAATCTTGTCGGGATTCGCCTGGATGCCCCGTCCGGAACACGAGGAAGCCCAGCAGTTTGCCCGCCTGGACGCCGAAGACGCATTTGTCGGGGTTGAGCTTGATGCCGGCCTTCCTGAGATTGTTGAATGTCTCCTGGAGGTCCGGCCATGCAAGGCGAGCTGCCGGGTTTTGACTACTACGTCATCGACGTAGGCTTCCACGTTCCTCCCGAGCTGGGCGGCGAGGGCGAGAGCAACGAGGCGGGTAAAGGTAGCGCATGCGTTCTTTAGGCCGAAGGGCAATTCTGACAAAGCAGAAGGTCCCAATTGGTGTGATGAACTAGTCTTGTCCTTGTCGTCTTTGGCCATGTATACCTGATGATAACCAGAGTAAGCATCCAGGAAACTCATTAGCGTCGCACCCGACGGTAGCATCGACCAATTGGTCGATGCGTGGCAGGGGGTAATTGTCCTTTGGGCACGCCTTGTTGAGTGTCGTGAAGTTGATGCACATACGCCAGGCCCCGCTGGCTTTCTTGACCAATACGGGGTTGGCGAGCCACTCCGGATGGTGGACCTCGCGGATGACCCCCGGCCCAGAGAAGCTTCGCCACCTCCAGCTTGGCCGCCTGCTGCCGATCCATGACATGCGGCGAAGCTTCTGGTTTGATCGGCTTGGCGTCGGGGTGGACCGCCAAGCGGGTGCTCGATTACTGCGCGATCTAAGCCCTTGATGTCCTCTGGCGACCACGCAAAAATGTCGGCGTTGTCCCAGAGCACTTGGAGTAGATCTCGCTCAACCTCCGCGGGGAGCCCCTCGCCGATGGACACAAACTGCCCCTCCGCCTGGAGCGGCACCTTTTTGACTCCCCCTTCGGACCGAGGCCTTAGGCGTCCATCCCAGAGCGGAGGGCGTGTCGCCAAGCGTGCCCGAGAGGGCGTGCACCGGGCGGTGTACGTTCCGGGTGCTGACTTCGACGCGCCTGGCGAGGGTCCTGGTCGCCGAAGACAGTGATCCACACCCTCCGGGCCTGGGAGTTTCATGCATAGGAAGGCGTGGTGCGGGACCGCCTCGAGGGAATTGATGGCGGGCCGTCCCAATATGATGTTGTAGGGGCGCGGGATGTCTACGACGTCGAAGACGACGTGCGCGCTTCAGACGTTACTCCTCTGGCGGAACATAACTGGAAGGGACACTTGCCCTATGGCCTCCAGCGGTTGGCCTCCGAAGCCTTGAAGCGGCGCTCCCGAATTGCTCTAGGCGCTTCGGGGATTCCATTTGTTCGAGGGCCCCTGCGAACAGGATGTTCGCAGAGCTCCCCCCGTCGACGAGGATGCGCCTGACGTCATGGCCTGCGATGTGAGCCTGGATGGCTAAAGGGTCTTGGTGAGGGAACTCCACACCCCTGGCGTCGTCCAGGGTAAAGGTGATGCTGCGGGGCGGCATCCACGGCTGTGACTGGTCCAAGGGGGCCCCTGATGGGGAGCCTCCGGTGATGACGCTGATGGTGCGGTGCCGCACGCCTTCTTTGGCGGAGGCTCGCAGGGGGTCACCTCTTGGCTGCCGCTCCTGGACTTCTGCCAGGGGTCTGGGGGGTGAGACCCGAGCTTCGGCCACCACCCATCTCAGTGCTGTGACCGCGGTGCACACCTTTGTATAGTGATCACCGTAGCCATGCACCTCGCACCACTTGCCGCAATCCCGAAGCTCTTGCTCCGCTCGGGGCCGCTCGTCCTGACCAGGACCGCCTTCACATCCCCGGCCTTCTGTCCACGATATGGGGGCAGACTCCAGAAGGGCGTTCCCAATGCCGAGGACATGGCGAGCCTTTTTTGGTCTGCACCGGTGACGCCGGGGCTTGCGCGTGCTTCGTGACGAGCCTTCCGGCTCCCCGGGGCCGTCGCTTCCGGGAGCGTCCTCTCGGGGTTGTCGACTTCCGGCCCTGCTTCGGGGAATCATTGCCCACCTGCTCCTCGCATGCAAGCGCTTCGTGTGGGTGAGGTCGGGAGCGGGGGGCGTCGCGTCTCCGCGCGTCTTCTTCGGCCCGCGCATACCCTTCCATTTTGTCGAAGAGCTTGGCGACTGTCTTGATAGGCTTGCGTGCGTTGTATTCGGCCAGGGGCCCGGGCGGAGGCCCTGTATGGCTGCGTTGATGACAGTCCTCTCCTTGACGTCCTTGACCTGGCATCGGCACCTTCGCGAAGCGCTTGAAATAGTCCGGAGCCTTTCCGAAGGTTTCTGCTTCACGGCAAAGAGCTGGTCCGCGTCGACTCGCTCAACATAGTTTCCTTGAAAGTTGTTGTGAAAACTAGGAAAGCGCCACTCCTTGCAACGCGAGGGGGAGGCCCTTCGCCTTTGTGGTGTCATCTCCGCCCGCGGCTTCGATTGCGGTTTCGTACACACGCACGAACTCGCGGGGGTCCGTGTCGCCTTGTACGACTCGATGACACTGGGGAACTTGAAGACTTCGGGCCATGCCGCCTGCTGCAGTCCTGCCGAAAGCGGGGACTCCGGATCGACGCGCCGCAGCGGCACGCGGCTGGACGTGGGGGCGTCGCAGCTGTCCGCCCTTTCCGACGTGGGCTCTGGCGCGACCACCCGGCGCGGCCTGCTGGCTCCGAGCCTCTTGTATGTCGCGGACAGCCCCACGAAGGTCCCCTAGCTCCTGCTGGAATGCTTTGAGGGCCGCCAGCAGGGCGCTTTCCACAGCCTGCGTGGGCGGGGGCCGCCAGCTCGCCCATCGGACGGGCCGGCACGGGTGCGATCGCCCTCGCGAGCTCCCGAGCTGCCGGTGAGCGTCGCGGCGCGGGCGGCAAGGTTGGTTGTCGGAGCGCCGGTGACGGGGTTGGCCGTCGCGGCACCGGTGGCGGGGTCGGTCATCGCAGCACCGGTGACGGGATTGGCCGTCGCGGCGCCGGTGGCGGGGTCGGTCGTCACGGCGCCGGTGACGGGGTTGGCCGTCGCGGTGCCGGTGGCGGGGGTCGGTCGTCGCAGCGCCGGTGACGGGGTTGGCCGTCGAGGCGCCGGTGGCGGGGTCGGTCGTCGCAGCGCCGGTGACGGGGTTGGCCGTCGCGGAGCCGGTGGCGGGGTCGGTTGTCGCCGCGCGAGCGTCGACGTCCTCGACCGCAGCAGCCGATGCCGAAGCCCTGGCGCCCATGGCGACGCTCTGACCCAGCCGCCTTTTTTCCCTTCGCCGCCACCGATGAAGCTTTTTTCGGTGCCATCCTTCCTCGGACTTCAGGCTTGCTCCTGTCCTCCCCACGGACGGCGCCAACTGTTTTGGCTACAGACAAAACAGAGAGAGAGAGATGGTAGTGGAGAGTTGGGAGTAAGGGATGGTAATGGCCTGGGTCTTCCCCATGGCCTGTATTCCATACATATATACATGGGGATTGCTTTTACAATTATACCCTTACATCTGAGTCTCCCCTTCAGGGGTACTTATGTCATTACACATGGCCCGTTCTGGGCTTTATAACCTTCTACCAGGCCTGCTGGGATTAGGTGGGGGCCACCCCTACAACAATACATATTGCGATGTGAGACATGCCATAAAGCTAAGTCCCGTTTGAAACCTCATGGCTTGTACATTCCTTTACCTATTCCTAATGTTCCATGGGAGGATATTTCAATGGATTTTGTTCTTGGTTTACCTCGGACAAAGAGGGGGAGGGATTCAATTTTTGTTGTGGTTGATAGGTTTAGCAAGATGGCTCACTTTATTCCATGTCATAAGAGCGATGATGCTTCACATATTGCTGAACTATTTTCAGGGAGATTGTACGCTTACATGGTGTGCCACACACCATTGTATCAGACCGAGACACTAAGTTTTTGAGCTATTTTGGAAAACCTTGTGGGGAAAGCTTGGGACCAAACTGTTGTTCTCTACAACATGCCATCCTCAAACGGATGGACAAACTGAAGTCGTGAACCGAACTTTGTCCATGCTGCTTCGAGCTATTCTGAAGAAAAATTTGAAGATGTGGGAAGAGTGTCTACCTCATGTGGAATTTGCATACAACAGGGCAGTACATTCGACCACTAAAGTTTGTCCATTTGAACTTGCATATGGTTTTAAACCCACTGCTCCCATAGATCTTTTGCCTTTACCTTTGCAGGAGTGCGTTATTTGGATGAAGAGAACGTGCTGCACATGTCAAGAAGATTCACCAAAGGCGAAAGAGAATATTGCTAAGATGACCCAGCTATATGAGATGCGTGCAAAACAAGGGAAGAAAGAAGATGTTGTTTGAACCAGGTGACTTGGTATGGGTCCATCTCAGAAAAGATCGTTTCCTTGACCAAGCGTAAGAATCAAGCTACAGCCATGAGCAGATGGCCCTTTCAAAGTGGTTCAAAAGATCAATGACAATGCCTACAAGATTGATCTCCCAGTAAGTATGGTGTTAGTGAGACCTTCAATGTCTCTGACCTCTCCTCCATACTATGGACCAAACGAGTCCGAGGACGACTCCTTTTCAGAGGGGGAGGATGATGAGGACATCCCAACCTTCAATAACCACACTGAAGATGAACATCTCCGCGACCAAGATATTCTCAAGGACCAACAATATCAAGGACCAATCACGAGAAGACGTGCTAAGCAAATACATGATCAGGTGAATGCTAACCTAAGCTACATTTCAGATTCTTGTGACTTGGTCGTGCCCCCACCTCTTCTTCTTTGATTGAACTCAGGTGCATTGGAGAGGAACAGCGAGGTCCAAAAAACCAACGAGTTTTGTAATCATTATCTGCATGAACTATAATGTTTCCAACCAGCATACACCAGACCAATGGATGGCTTGTCCAGTCTATTTTCCTACGTTTCAAACCGTGCATCATTTGGAGTTATGTACAGGAAGTTATGGTCCATTTTATTAACAACTGCACATGCTGATAATGCTGTGCGAAAACTGAAGACTCTTTGAAGGCTTACGCAACTACCTGTCACGTTTTACTGTGCATATCCTATATGTATGGAAAGATAATCAAGTCTATTTTCACCTCCAACAAACGGTTCGTCTTTTGGACTTCCGAGCAGAGAGTTATTGCTGTTTTACTAAAGACTGCGCAGAAGTTGAGCAAACGCGCGAGAATTTGAGAAGACTCCTTAATGCTTCAACCAGTTAGCCTTCCACCTTCCAACGTGGTGACTTATGTTCATACCCAGCTAGGAGGGTTGTTCCTAGTATATATACCCCTATACTCCTATCCATAGGGACACCTTTTGATATTTCAACAAACCGATATATGAAATTGCAGCAAGACTGTTGAGTGCCTTGCTCCTTTGCTCTTGTGAGTTCTCTTAGATTTGCTAGAAGATTCCTCTGGGATCCCCAAATTCGTGCTCTACGCTTCTGGGCGTTTTGTGTGGGTTAGTTCCGGATTGTGGTTCTGCGATTGTTCGGATAGCAGGTCGGAGTCCAGAAGGCTTCGGATCGTCTCTCCCCAACGCTTGGTCGCATCCAACCTTGGCAGGTTAAAGCTAGTTACCTTTTTCAGCTACTCACAACTAGTTATCCCCGCTATCCACAGCAAGATTCGCTTGTTCTTCAACCTACGCCGTGAAGATCGGGCCACCCCTAGCGTGTACGCATCAATTGGTATCAGAGCTTTCGTTGACACGGTAGGTTTCGCCATCCACATATTAACCCTGCATTCCAGTGTGTGTTCTTGTTGTTTTGTTCCCTTCCTAGAGTACACAAATCACCCACACAAAAAAAACCAAGCCTTTGTTTAGCACTGCTAATCTTGTGCCGTTCGTGCTCATCTTGTTTCTAGTCACCATCGATATCTAGCACCGTGTTTGTTGTTTAGTTATTGAGCTTGCTGTTTATTGTTAAAAAAAGAAAAAGACAAGAGAGAAAAACAAGAGAGAGAGAGAGAGAGAAGAAAAAATAGAAGAAGAAAACAAAGGGTTGTGTTGCGGTTGTCAAATTGCAAGTTTCAGATTCATGCTCTGAATTATTTTTTTTGGTGTTTTGACTGGTGACTTTCATGTAACCATTGCGTGATTTACGGCACTTGATTCCAGTACTACAATCCACCTTGTTTAGCCCACCAAGCCCCACTAAAATCCGAAGCCGATTCTTTCGATTCGTGTCCTATCAATCGCTTGACCACATCCAAGGTACTGCCACTCTTGCACTCTTACTGTCCATTGAGAACGCATAAGAACATTGGTGAGTAAGAGGTGAGGTTGTGTGATTCCAAAAATATTATCTCTTCCACTTTCTCTTTGCTAACATGGCAGGTTCCAACTCAAGTGTACATGGGGGAAAATCATGAAGGAGATGAACAACCAGTCACACGAGCCGAGATGCAACAATTACGTGAACTGGTTCAGGCCATGGGACAGATGCTCAATGAACGCCTTCCCGTCGCTGGTGGTGAGGGTCTACATCAACCTAACCCTGCTG
>CM029637.1:37388521-37401899 GCA_017311315.1 Dendrocalamus latiflorus
CCCTCCGCCCTCCTCCCCCGACCGCCCTCCGCCCTCCTCCCCCGCCCTTCTCCCCCGACACCCTCCGCCCTCCTCCCCCGACCGCCCTCCTCCCCCGCCGCCCTCCGCCCTCCTCCCTAGACGCCCTCCGCCCTCCTCCCCCGACGCCCTCCGCACTTCTCCCCCGACCGCCCTCCGTCCTTCTGCCCCGATGGCCCTCCGCCCATCTCCCAGGTGAGCCTTCCTCCCCCGGTGAGCCTTCCTCCCCCGACGAGGAACCGACGACGCCGTCTGCACTTCTTCCCCGACCACCCTCCGTCCTTCTCCCCCGACGGCCCTCCACCCATCTCCCCGGCGAGCCTTCCTCCCCCGACGAGGAACCGACGACACCCCCCGCCTTCCTCATCCGCCAACGAAGTCTGCATCAAGATGGGTCCTGGTCGGAGGGCGAGGAACCAGATCTCAACCTCTCGTCAACCAGTAGGTAATACACGTGCACTGGTCCCTCTTACTTTGCAATCCATGTGGTGGGGATCTCTTGATTAGTCAGAAGTTTAGCCGTGGTGGCCTGGCAAGCAGTTTATGTGCTTATGTGTGATCTGTATGTGTGAGATGTTTATGTGTTCAGTCAGTAATTTAGTCAGTAGAGTGTCCATTTATGTCCATTTGCAGCTAAGCGTGTACATTTCTTCTTGTCCCTGTCACTGGTTTCTTTGATGGCTTTGGCTGGGGAAATGCGGTATGCAGCTTCTTGAATCATGTTAGTGAAATGTGTTAGGATAGAAGAGGCGGATTTGAAGATGCTAGAATCTGGGGGGAGTGGAATGCCGGATTGCAGGGACCATTTTTTTTCAAGAGCTCTTGCAGGGGTTTGCTTGGCTTGACGATATCCAAGCTGCTTCAGTTTTTTGAGTAAGGAAAATGGTCTGTTGCATGTGCTTTTGTTTCTGGTATGCAATGCCTGTAGTTTGAATTCCATGTGCAGGATTTTTGTATCGGTGAAATTGAAGGATACCACTACATTCTGTGTGCTGATATATGCATGTTAGGTGAAATTGAAGGATACATGTCTATTGTCAAAGTAGAGAGCAGCATGTGCCACAATTTGGATGACATCCTGTGTGCTGATATATGCATGTTAGATTTGAGACTAGACTTTTATAAATTAACTTGCTGTTACATTATATAGTTAAATTATAAATTAACTTGCTGTTACATTTGAGTCTAGACTTTTATGTGTGCTGAAATATGCATGTGTTGTTTGTTTTTCTTGGGCAAGTACAGAGATGCCACTTACTGAGTATGAAAAGGGCAGAATGCAAAACTTGATCGAGAAAAATCAGATGTTCCAACGACTTGGTCTAGCAACGTTATCTTCAATTGTCAGCCATGCTGGGACCAAGGTTGCTGCTCGTGAAGATTCTGGCTCATTGTATCAACCTGGAGATGAGCAGGACATTGAACAAGGAGTAGTTGATAAGGTATATGCAATGTTCTTGTATGATTACTACTCCACTTCTGTTCAATATGCAGAATTGTTTATTTTGTTCAATATGCAGAATTGTTTTATTTTGTTCAATATGCAGAATTGTGTTGAGTAGTCGCTTTCTTGTACCATGCAGGATTCGGAGCCTATACTTAGCAAGGGTTTGCCAGAGAATTCCTGCACCCCTACTGGAGGAACAAGAACATCAAAAAGAGTGATGGCACTTCAGGAGCAAGATCAACCAATTAGAATGACTAGGCAGAGGACAAGGGAAATATCTTCAGTTGATGCAGTTTGCCATGCTCCAACCACAGACCCACAAGATGGTTCCACAGAAGATGGGTTGCTCATAGTGAATGCTCATGCCCAAGATGACCACAACGATAGTACCAATAAAGGCAAGTGATTTTAGTTCCTCTCTCCATGATTAATGGTTTAAATATTTTCATTGATGGGTCTATGATTTGCACTAAGTGTTTCAACCAAATGCCATGACAGATCGACCGTTAAGGGGAAGAAGCGTAGGCAGAGAATTGGATAGGATTTCTAGAGGGTTATGCACCAAGATCCCAGTGCACATTGCTGAAGGGAACCGGCGGCCAGAGGCACCTATGCAAGCTGCGAAACTAGCATCAGAGGCTGGTATTCTTCTAAGAAACCATGTCCCAATCCTTCCGCACTGGAAGAACTATAAGAAGATTAAGGATCTTGTTCCAGACTACATGGGCAAAATTGCTGTAAGTAGCACCATCCTTCCCCGATAGCACAACATTTATTCCTGCTAGCATGTATATGATGTCGTGAGCTTTGTAAGGGTGTTAATTGCTATATAAGGGTGTTAATTTCAGATCAGAGCTATGTTGTTCAAACTAGTATGCATAGGAAAATATATGTGATGAGTTAGCTTATATGTGTTGATTCATTGAAGAATTGTTATGCCTTTGGTTTTTCAGATCAGTTGCTGAATTTCATCAGCCTTAGTTCTTGTGCTGAATTCTAAAACTTATATTTGGGGAGGCTACTGAATTTGCTCTTGTATTTATCGATTGGCTGTAAGGTTGGTTTGGCAGAAACCCTGTTCCATCGTATGTACATGCATGCATTACCTTTATTGTCGGTATTTAGGTTTTGGCAATGCTATCACGCATTAAACAACAATGTATAACCATAAAGTAGATCCAAATATGTGCTGATTTTAAAAAATACATGTTAGATCCCAATTGGTGGCTGGCCTAAATGGGAGAATCATGTGCTGATTTTAGAAAACATGTTAGATCCACATTGGTGGCTGGTCTAAATGGGAGAAACATATGTGTGGATTTTTAAAAACATGTTAGATACACATTGTGGCTGGTTGAATGTTTAGTACATATTTATTTAAAAACATGTTAGATTCACATTGTGGCTGGTTGAATGTTTAGTACATATTTATTGTGGCTGATTTATTTGTTTGTTAGATGTGTCGTCCCTTACTATTACATGCTTTGAGCACCTTTTAACCATATTTTCATGTGCTTGTCCAGATTCAATTCGACATTGACACAACCAGTAAGCCAGTCGAACTTGCATGTATTGATTTGCTCAAAGGTGGACAGCGACAGATGAGATACAAGTTGAAGAAGAAATTCTTTGATGGCATACCAGCAAACCAAGTGAGAACAACTTCGCCACTGACCACTATGAGTGACATGCAATGGAAAGAACTTGTGGACATGTGGTCTAGCCCAAAGCACAAGGTACTCTTCCTAAATCTGTCTCACAAATGTTGTGTACAAGAAAATGAACTACCTGTCTCACTAATGGTTGCCTATTTGTAGGATAAGTGTCTTAAAAACAAAGGTAGTTGTGAGCAAGTTCAGTATCAGCAGAAGACGGGATCTCGATGCTTTATTGCTCATTGCCATGTCGTGGTAAGATACATATTCAATGTCCATAGCTGCTGGCCTGTTCAATTACCGGTTCTGTGAAGATGTTTTGTTTACTATAAGCGACATTTCTAGTCTAGTCTTTTGTGAGTTCAATGTGTGAACCCACATGCATGCCTAGTGATCGGACATTCTTGGGCAATATATGATGTCAAACAACATAATAGATGCATAAGAACGTGGTTATAAAATTGACATCAGCAAAACACAATTAATAAAAGAAAAAACCTAATCATTCCATGGACATGTCGAATGGGATAAAAGGTCTTAACAGTATAGCTAATGTCATGGTCCTTCAGGAATCAGGATAAAAGATGCCAAGTCTTAAGTCTGATGCATAATAGCCAAGTCTTAGCATCCAAATCAATGCCCTTGAAATTGCTGCATTTATGTAACCATGTGTTTGCCCTGGAAAGATCTCAAACATAAACCATGAAAAGCTCTAGCTTGGGTCTCATAATCAGTATAGCTTCAGTATGAACTTAATTGTATATTCTTCCAAAAAGATCAATTCCTGAGCAACCTCAAGACATCACCAACGAGATGTAGGGAACCAGTAACCAGTACCTAGTTCAGTGTATCAGACACAAATATATCAGCATCAAGTGTTGAAATATCTTACATAAATAAAAAGGGCAAGAAAAGAATAAAGATACGTGCTTTCCTAGTCATATAAAAAAGAAAGAAACAAATAAATGTGATAAGAATAGAAGATCAACACAAATTATGTAACAGTAATGTTGAACGGAAGCAGCACTTAGTGTACAACACACTAGTTATGAATGCATGAATGCAGATTTCTAAAAAAAACATTACTAAAGGTACAAGCTATGGTGAGAGCTTCCACCTGAAAAGAAGTAGATGGGTTTTGTCGGGCATTTTTCCTTAGCCACTCGATTGCTGATGGAAGGGATTCAAAAACAAGACTAGTCTCATTGGAATTCGTGCTGTTTAAACCTGCATCATTTACACGCAGGTTAATGTTACCATCTTCAGCCCAAACATGCTTTGTTTCAACATGAAAACCACATGGCAGTAATAAAAACAGCATAAATGGCTATAAGCAGTCAAGTTCAGAAGAACCTCTATCGCCATGAAGTAACTTCTCCCACACTCTTTGGAGCGACAACTGCCATGACAAATCAATTTGCTCAGGCTCCGCAGGTGCTGATGCATTCGAACCAAGCTTGTTGTATTGTGATTGGTTTGGCACAAATAGGGCCAGATCAAAGCGGACTCCTGAACGAAATGAAATAGTAATAAATGCATCCATTCAACAGAGAAAAGGAATAAGTATGTAATTTGTGCAACTATTAGTATAGTGCTATGCTATTGTCACTTCCATTTTTCTTTTGCATTTTGTTATTTCAATCTACTAAATATCTTTAGACGTTCAGTCCACTGTTCAGTCCTTTTGAGTTTTAGTCATTGCATGTAATTTCAGAAGCAAACTAAATATGAGGATGCACTGCCAACTGCGATTGACCTTTTCAAGGACACCCACTGCAGCACTAAGACAGGTTATAGTGAGAATGCAAAGAATGCTATTGTGAGTACATGTTCCTTTCTTTTGTACTTTTGAACAATCGTTGGGAACCAAGTAACCTGAATTACTTTGCTGTTGTTGCTAGGCTCAAATGGAGGCCATCATTGCTAAACCACAACAAGAAGGGCAAGTTGCAAAGACTCCTACCCAAGCTGTAGTTGAAGTCCTTCCAAAGTCAAAGTTCCTTCAAAATGTTGGTGTCATGTATGCAGCACAAAAGAGAAGCGCCAAAGATGTTGAATTTGCTAAGCGTGTACAGGAGCTTGAGAGCCAACTACATGCTGAGAAAGAACAATCAACAGACCTTCGAGTTGAGTTGGGTGACCTGAAGAAGCAAATAGAAGATGAGAAGGATGCAAGGAAGAAACAGGAAGAAGAGACTAAAAATCTAAAGAAGCAAGGACAGGAGATTTATGACCTACTCTGTCGTTTGAGTGGCGCCAATGCAACATCTGCAGCAGTAAGTTCTGAACCTTGATGAGATGGTTGTATTTGCTTCTCATTTTGATGTGGACACAGACTTTTCTTTGAGCTGTGTGCTTTTGGTGATTGGCATGATATTTTGGTTAGCACATGAAAACAGTGACTTGGTCACTTATGTTGGTCTGAATCTGTGGACACTATGGTCACTTATGTTTATCTTAGTTTGCTGTTGCTAATGAATGTAAGGAACATGATGTAAGACTTGGGAAATTGGTCATTATGATACATTGTGTGGCTTATTTGTGGAAACTGTAATCTTCCATTGTTTGGGCTGTAATATGCATTGTTTGGGCTGCAATTTGTTGTGGGCTGCTTAGAAAAGTGGCGTGGGCTGGCTTTAGAAAATCATAAATACTCAAATGGGCTCAAACAGGCCAAAATTCATTCAGTTTATGACGTTTACAAGACATGCCAAGTCAGCGCCACATCATCTGCCTGCGTGGCATGGTCTAGGTATATATGACGAAAAAAGGACGTCATAAATCTTTGTGACAAACTACAACGTCACAGGTTTATGACGCAAAATACGTAGATGTCACTGAACATGGTTAGAGACGCATGATAGGTGACGTTCGAATTTACGTCACACCTGCGTCATAGATTTTGTAATATGACATAAATTTAAGGTTTAGTGACATAAATGAAAGGTCACAAAAGGGCACATGTGTTGTAGTGATTCTCTTGTGAATCGTTGCGCCTTTTTGTGAGGACTAGTTGCTAAGTGTCTATTTTTTCTACGAGATGGAACCACCCGGTGAAGCATAGCTGGGTTACGGCGAAGCTGCACAGGAGCAGGCAACATTTTCGCAGAATCATGGGCAACAGGCTGTATGAGATGGCACGGTGATGAAACGCCTTCTCTCGTGCATCGTTGCGCCTTTTTGTGAGGACTAGTTGCTAAGTGTCTATTTTTTCTACGAGGTGGAACCACCCGGTGAAGCATAGCTGGGTTACGGCGATGCTGCTCAGGAGCAGGCAATATTTCCAGAGAACTATGGGCAACAGGCTGTATGAGATGCCACGGTGAAGAAACGCCTTCTCTCATGTATCGTTGCGCCTTTTTGTGGGACTAGTTGCTAAGTGTCTATTTTTTCTACGAGATGGAACCACCCGGTGAAGCATAGCTGGGTTACGATAAAGCTGCACAGGAGCAGGCAACATTTCCGGAGAACCATGGGCAACAGGCTGTATGAGGTGCCACGGTGAAGAAATGCGTTCTCTCGTGGATCATTGCGCCTTTTTGTGAGGACTAGTTGCTAAGTGTCTATTTTTTCTACAAGATGGAAACACCCGGTGAAGCATAGCTAGCTTACGGTGAAGCTGCACAGGAGCAGGCAACATTTCCGGAGAACCATGGGCAACAGGCTGTATGAGGTGCCACGGTGAAGAAACGCCTTCTCTCGTGGGTCGTTGCGCCGTTTTGTGAGGACTAGTTGCTAAGTGTCTATTATTTCTACGAGATGGAACCACCCGGTGAAGCATAGCTGGGTTACGGCAAAGCTGCACAGGAGCAGGCAACATTTTCGGAGAACCATGGGCAACAGGCTGTATAAGGTGCCACGGTGAAGAATCGCCTTCTCTCGTGGATCGTTGCGCCCATTTGTGAGGACTAGTTGCTAAGTGTCCATTTTTTCTACGAGATGGAACCACCCGGTGAAGCATAGCTGGGCTACGGCGAAGCTGCACAGGAGCAGGCAACATTTCCGGAGAACCTTGGGCAACAGGCTGTATGAGATGCCACGGTGAAGAAACGCCTTCTCTCGTGGATCGTTGCGCCTTTTTGTGAGGACTAATTGCTAAGTATCTATTTTTTCTACGAGATGGAACCACCCGGTGATGCATAGCTGGGTTACGGCGAAGCTGCACAGGAGCAGGCAACATTTCCGGAGAACCTTGGGCAACAGGCCGTACGAGGTGCCACGGTGAAGAAACATCTTCTCTCGTGGATCGTTGCGCCTTTTTGTGAGGACTAGTTGCTAAGTGTCTATTTTTTCTACGAGATGGAACTACCCGGTGAAGCATAGCTGGGTTACGGCGAAGCTGCACAGGAGCAGGCAACATTTTCGGAGAATCATGGGCAACAGGCTGTATGAGATGCCACGGTGAAGAAACGCCTTCTCTCGTGCATCGTTCCGCCTTTTTGTGAGGACTAGTTGCTAAGTGTATATTGTTTCTACGAGGTGGAACCACTCGGTGAAGCATAGCAGGGTTACGGCGATGCTGCACAGGAGCAGGCAATATTTCCAGAGAACTATGGGCAACAGGCTGTATGAGATGCCACGGTGAAGAAATGCCTTCTCTCATGTATCGTTGCGCCTTTTTGTGAGGACTAGTTGCTAAATGTCTATTTTTTCTACAAGATGGAACCACCCGGTGAAGCATAGCTGGGTTACGATGAAGCTGCACAGAAGCAGGCAACATTTCCGGAGAACCATGGGCAACAGGCTGTATGAGGTGCCACGGTGAAGAAATGCGTTCTCTCGTGGATCATTGCGCCTTTTTGTGAGGACTAGTTGCTAAGTGTCTATTTTTTCTACGAGATGGAACCACCCGGTGATGCATAGCTGGGTTACAGCAAAACTGCACAGGAGCAGGCAACCTTTCCGGAGAACCATGGGCAACAGGCTGTATGAGATGCCACGGTGAAGAAACGCCTTCTCTCGTGGATCGTTGCGCCTTTTTGTGAGGACTAGTTGCTAAGTGTCTATTTTTTCTACGAGATGGAACCACCCGGTGAAGCATAGCTGGGTTACGGCAAAGCTGCACAGGAGCAGGCAACATTTCCGGAGAACCATGGGCAACAGGCTGTATGAGATGCCACGGTAAAGAAACGCCTTCTCTCGTGGATCGTTGCGCCTTTTTGTGAGGACTAGTTGCTAAGTGTGTATTTTTCTACGAGATGGAACCACCCGGTGAAGCATAGCTGGGTTACGCCGAAGCTGCACAGGAGCAGGCAACATTTCCGGAGAACCATAGGCAACAGGCTGTATGAGATGCCACGGTGAAGAAACGCCTTCTCTCGTGGATCGTCGCGCCTTTTTGTGAGGACTAGTTGCTAAGTGTCTATTTTTTCTACGAGATGGACCCACCCGGTGAAGCGTAGCTGGGTTACGCAGAAGCTGCACTGGAGCAGGCAACATTTCCGGAGAACCATGGGCAACAGGCTCTATGAGGTGCCACGGTGAAGAAACGCCTTCTCTCGTGGGTCGTTGCGCCTTTTTGTGAGGACTAGTTGCTAAGTGTCTATTATTTCTACGAGGTGGAATCACCCGGTGAAGCATAGCTGGGTTACGGCGAAGCTGCACAGGAGCAGGCAACATTTCCGGAGAACCATGGGCAACAGGCTGTATAAGGTGCCACGGTGAAGAATCGCCTTCTCTCGTGGATCGTTGCGCCCTTTTGTGAGGACTAGTTGCTAAGTGTCCATTTTTTCTACGAGATGGAACCACCCGGTGAAGCATAGCTGGGTTACGGCGAAGCTGCACAGGAGCAGGCAACATTTCCGGAGAACCTTGGGCAACAGGCTGTATGAGATGCCACGGTGAAGAAACGCCTTCTCTCGTGGATCGTTGCGCCTTTTTGTGAGAACTAGTTGCTAAGTGTATTTTTTCTACGAGATGGAACCACCCGGTGAAGCATAGCTGGGTTACGGCGAAGCTGCGCAGGAGCAGGCAACATTTCCGGAGAAGCATGGGCCACAGGCTGTATGAGATGCCACGGTGAAGAAACGCCTTCTCTCGTGGATCGTTGCGCCTTTTGGTGAGGACTAGTTGCTAAGTGTCTATTTTTTCTATGAGATGGAACCACCCGGTAAAGCATAGCTGGGTTACGGCGAAACTGCACAGGAGCAGGCAACCTTTCCGGAGAACCATGGGCAACAGGCTGTATGAGATGGCACGGTGAAGAAACGCCTTCTCTCGTGGATCGTTGCGCCTTTTTGTGAGGACTAGTTGCTAAGTGTCTATTTTTTTCTACGAGATGGAACCACCCGGTGAAGTATAGCTGGGTTACGGCGAAGCTGCACAGGAGCAGGCAACATTTCCGGAGAACCATGGGCAACAGGCTGTATGAGATGCCACGGTGAAGAAACGCCTTCTCTCGTGGATCGTTGCGCATTTTTGTGAGGACTAATTGCTAAGTGTCTATTTTTTCTATGAGATGGAACCACCCGGTGATGCATAGCTGGGTTACGGCGAAGCTGCACTGGAGCTGGCAACATTTCCGGAGAACCTTGGGCAACAGGCCGTACGAGGTGCCACGGTGAAGAAACGTCTTCTCTCGTGGATCGTTGCGCCTTTTTGTGAGGACTAGTTGCTAAGTGTCTATTTTTTCTACGAGATGGAACCACCCGGTGAAGCACAGCTGGGTTACGGCGAAGCTGCATAGGAGCAGGCAACATTTTCGGAGAATCATGGGCAACAGGCTGTATGAGATGCCACGGTGAAGAAACGCCTTCTCTCGTGCATCGTTGCGCCTTTTTGTGAGGACTAGTTGCTAGGTGTATATTTTT
Source organism: Dendrocalamus latiflorus (assembly GCA_017311315.1). Taxonomy (NCBI): domain Eukaryota; kingdom Viridiplantae; phylum Streptophyta; class Magnoliopsida; order Poales; family Poaceae; genus Dendrocalamus; species Dendrocalamus latiflorus. The sequence continues at coordinate 37,398,451 of CM029637.1, forward strand.
TCTACGAGGTGGAACCACTCGGTGAAGCATAGCTGGGTTACGGCGATGCTGCACAGGAGCAGGCAACATTTCCGGAGAACCATGGGCAACAGGCTGTATGAGATGCCACGGTGAAGAAACGCCTTCTCTCGTGGATCGTTGCGCCTTTTTGTGAGGACTAGTTGCTAAGTGTCTATTTTTTCTATGAGATGGAACCACCCGGTGATGCATAGCTGGGTTACGGCGAAGCTGCACAGGAGCTGGCAACATTTCCTGAGAACCTTGGGCAACATGCCGTACGAGGTGCCACGGTGAAGAAACGTCTTCTCTCGTGGATCGTTGCGCCTTTTTGTGAGGACTAGTTGCTAAGTGTCTATTTTTTCTACGAGATGGAACCACCCGGTGAAGCATAGCTGGGTTACGGCGAAGCTGCACAGGAGCAGGCAACATTTTCGGAGAATCATGGGCAACAGGCTGTATGAGATGCCACGGTGAAGAAACGCCTTCTCTCGTGCATCGTTGCGCCTTTTTGTGAGGACTAGTTGCTAAGTGTATATTTTTTCTACGAGGTGGAACCACTCGGTGAAGCATAGCTGGGTTACGGCGATGCTGCACAGGAGTAGGCAATATTTCCAGAGAACTATGGGCAACAGGCTGTATGAGATGCCACGGTGAAGAAACACCTTCTCTCGTGTATCGTTGCGCCTTTTTGTGAGGACTAGTTGCTAAGTGTCTATTTTTTCTACGAGATGGAACCACCCGGTGAAGCATAGCTGGGTTACGATGAAGCCGCACAGCAGCAGGCAACATTTCCGGAGAACCATGGGCAACAGGCTGTATGAGGTGCCACGGTGAAGAAATGCGTTCTCTCGTGGATCATTGCGCCTTTTTGTGAGGACTAGTTGCTAAGTGTCGTTTTTTTCTACGAGATGGAACCACCCAGTGAAGTATAGCTGGGTTACGGCAAAACTGCACAGGGGCAGGCAACCTTTCCGGAGAACCATGGGCAACAGGCTGTATGAGGTGCCACGGTGAAGAAATGCGTTCTCTCGTGGATCATTGCGCCTTTTTGTGAGGACTAGTTGCTAAGTGTCTATTTTTTCTACGAGATGGAACCACCCGGTGAAGCATAGCTAGCTTACGGTGAAGCTGCACAGGAGCAGGCAACATTTCCGGAGAACCATGGGCAACAGGCTGTATGAGGTGCCACGGCGAAGAAACGCCTTCTCTCGTGGATCGTTGCGCCCTTTTGTGAGGACTAGTTGCTAAGTGTCTATTTTTTCTACGAGATGGAACCACCCGGTGAAGCATAGCTGGGTTACGGCGAAGCTGCACAGGAGCATGGCAACATTTCCGGAGAACCATGGGCAACAGGCTGTATGAGGTGCCACGGTGAAGAAACGCCTTCTCTCGTGGATCGTTGCGCCTTTTTGTGAGGACTAGTTGCTAAGTGTCTATTTTTTCTACGAGATAGAACCACCCGGTGAAGCATAGCTGGGTTACAGCGAAGCTGCACAGGAGCAGGCAACATTTCCGGAGAACCATGGGCAACAGGCTGTATGAGATGCCACGGTGAAGAAACGCCTTTTCTCGTGGATCGTTGCGCCTTTTTGTGAGGACTAATTGCTAAGTGTCTATTTTTTCTACGAGATGGAACCACCCGGTGATGCATAGCTGGGTTACGACGAAGCTGCACAGGAGCAGGCAACATTTCGGAGAACCATGGGCAACAGGCTGTATAGAGGTGCCACGGTGAAGAAATCGCCTTCTCTCGTGGATCGTTGCGCCATTTTGTGAGGACTAGTTGCTAAGTGTCCATTTTTTCTACGAGATGGAACCACCCGGTGAAGCATAGCTGGGTTACGGCAAAGCTGCCCAGGAGCAGGCAACATTTCCGGAGAACCTTGGGCAACAGGCTGTATGAGATGCCACGGTGAAGAAACGCCTTCTCTCGTGGATCGTTGCGCCTTTTTGTGAGAACTAGTTGCTAAGTGTATTTTTTCTACGAGATGGAACCACCCGGTGAAGCATAGCTGGGTTACGGCGAAGCTGCACAGGAGCAGGCAACATTTCCGGAGAATCATGGGCAACAGGCTGTATGAGATGCCACGGTGAAGAAACGCCTTCTCTCGTGGATCGTTGCGCCTTTTGGTGAGGACTAGTTGCTAAGTGTCTATTTTTTCTACGAGATGGAACCACCCGGTGAAGCATAGCTGGGTTACGGCGAAAGCTGCACAGGAGCAGGCAACATTTCCGGAGAACCATGGGCAACAGGCTGTATGGGATGCCACGGTGAAGAAACGCCTTCTCTCGTGGATCGTTGCGCCTTTTTGTGAGGACTAGTTGCTAAGTGTCTATTTTTTCTACGAGATGGAACCACCCGGTGAAGCATAGCTGGGTTACGGACGAAGCTGCACAGGAGCAGGCAACATTTCCGGAGAACCATGGGCAACAGGCTGTATGAGATGCCACGATGAAGAAACGCCTTCTCTCGTGGATCGTTGCGCCTTTTTGTGAGGACTAATTGCTAAGTGTCTATTTTTTCTACGAGATGGAACCACCCGGTGATGCATAGCTGGATTACGGCGAAGCTGCACAGGAGCAGGCAACATTTCCGGAGAACCATGGGCAACAGGCCGTATGAGGTGCCACGGTGAAGAAACGCCTTCTCTCGTGGATCGTTGCGCCTTTTTGTGAGGACTAGTTGCTAAGTGTCTATTTTTTCTACGAGATGGAACCACCCGGTGAAGCATAGCTGGGTTACGGCGAAGCTGCACAGGAGCAGGCATCATTTCCGGAGAACCATGGGCAACAGGCTGTATGAGGTGCCACGGTGAAGAAACGCCTTCTCTCGTGGATCGTTGCGCCTTTTTGTGAGGACTAGTTGCTAAGTGTCTATTTTTTCTACGAGGTGGAACCACCCGGTGAAGCATAGCTGGGTTACGGCGAAGCTGCACAGGAGCAGGCAACATTTTCGGAGAATCATGGGCAACAGGCTGTATGAGATGCCACGGTGAAGAAACGCCTTCTCTCGTGCATCGTTGCGCCTTTTTGTGAGGACTAGTTGCTAAGTGTGTATTTTTTCTACGAGATGGAACCACCCGGTGAAGCATAGCTGGGTTACGGCGAAGCTGCACAGGAGCAGGCAACATTTCCGGAGAACCATGGGCAACAGGCTGTATGAGGTGCCACGGTGAAGAAACGCCTTCTCTCGTGGATCGTTGCGCCTTTTTGTGAGGACTAGTTGCTAAGTGTCTATTTTTTCTACGAGATGGAACCACCCGGTGAAGCATAGCTGGGTTACGGCGAAGCTGCACAGGAGCAGGCAACATTTTCCGGAGAACCATGGGCAACAGGCTGTATGAGGTGCCACGGTGAAGAACGCCTTCTCTCTGTGGATCATTGCGCCTTTTTGTGAGGCCTAGTTGCTAAGTGTCTATTTTTTCTACGAGATGGAACACTCCGGTGAA
>CM029637.1:37401999-37448310 GCA_017311315.1 Dendrocalamus latiflorus
CAGATTGAAACCTACATCTTTTATTCGCAATTGAGTTGCCGTTTATCTTGTTCTTGCCTGTTCTTCGAATGCCTGCAGGGACAGGTACCCTCGTGGTTAGGTTGACTGTGCTCCGACAAGGTCACGGCAACCTCCGGAGTTGGTGCATCGATCGCTAAGGCGCAACGTCCTTGGATGGATGTAGTCGGGTCGTCGACGTCATCTCCTTTCTCCAATCGAATCTACCACTTTCATCGAAAGATCGGGACCACTAGTGCTATCAAATAAGATAGGGCATATATAAAGTCTACTCGTGATGCCAGGTCACCCAGTTCTAGTTTATGCCACGATTTCGTCCGCATGGAGTTCATAGTGCCCATCGGAGCCCGATATGGAGAATAGTTTCACACCGACTCAGATAGATTGGAATTGCATATCAAAATGAGCTGGGACACATATAAGGTCCATTGGGAGTGTTATATTTAGTGTCAATTTGGTCTGCACGGAGCGAAACCCGATTTGGAGGAAACACTCACACACCGGCTCGGATGAATTCGAAATGCATGCTGACATGAGCTAGGGCGCTATGAAGTCTGCTCACGGTGTCTGGAAGTTAGTTTCGACTCGTGTCACGATTTCGTCTGCATGGAGTTTATACTGCGCGTTGGAACCCGAATATGGAGAATAGGAGCTTCACACGCAACTCAGTTGGATTTGAAATGCACTCCGGAAATGGAGCTGGGATGCGTATAAAGTCCATTCAGGGTGTTTGGACACTCGGTTTTCCATCCTGTGCTCCGATTTCGTCCGCACGGTGGTCTATAGTCACCCGGTCGAAAACCCGTCTTGGAGGAAACATTCACACTGGCTCAGATAGATTTGGAACGCTTTCCAAAATTCGCTAGGGCGCGTATGAAGTGCACCTCAGGGTTGTGTAGCATGAGTTTCATTTCGTACCTGGATTTCGGTCTGCGTGGAGTTTGTAGTACCCGTCGAAACGCGACGACGCAGGAAAGTTTAACGCTGACTCGGATGGACTCAAAATGCGTACCCCAAGAAGCTGGGATGCACCTCAACTCCGTTCACAGTGTTTGACACTCAGTTTCATCTCGTGCCTCGAACTCATCCTCCTAGAGTTGATGTTGCCTGTCAGAACCCGTTGCGGTGGAAAGTTCAGACCTCCTTAGACAGATTCGAAATGCATGCTAAAATAAGCTAGGTATATATACGGAGTCCACTCGGGGTGTCTGGCACTCTTGTTTACGTTTCGTGTGCCACGATTCCGTCCGTCTGGAGTTTATAGTGCCCATACAGAACCCGATTTGCATAACAGCTTCACACCGAATTAGACGGATTGGAAATGCATGCCCAAATATGCTAGGGATCATATAGAGTCCATTCTGGGAGTTTGACACTCAGCTACATTTCGTGTCTCGATTTTGTTTTGTCCGCGTGGGGTTTAAAGTACCTGTCGGAACACATTTCAGCGAAAACATTCGCACCAGCACAGACAGATTCATAAATGCTTGCCAAAATATGCTTGTGTGCACATGAAGTCCATTCGGGGTACGAGGTGCGCAGTTTCAGTTTGTGCCCCCATTTCGCCGACGTGGAGTTTGTTGTACCTGTAAGAACCCGATGTATCGGCAAGTCCTCACGCTGGATTGGATGGAGTCAAAATGCATGCTCCAGCAAGCGAGGCTATAGCGTTCACGGTGTTTGGAACCCAGTTTCATTTTGTGCCTCGAATTCGTGCGAATAGAGTTCGTAGTACTAGACGGAACCCGTTGAGGAGGAAAGTTTCTGATACGGGGTTTGGGTTTTGATAGGCTAAGTTAACTTTTGCTACTTCGCCTTGTGTTCGCGCGTGTCGGCAAGACCGTCCGAACGCTTGTCTTCGGAACCCGACCGTCTTTCTGTTTCAGATTGAAACCTACATCTTTTATTCGCAATTGAGTTGCCGTTTATCTTGTTCTTGCCTGTTCTTCGAATGCCTACAGGGACAGGTACCCTCGTGGTTAGGTTGACTGTGCTCCGACAAGGTCACGGCAACCTCCGGAGTTGGTGCATCGATCGCTAAGGCGCAACGTCCTTGGATGGATGTAGTCGGGTCGTCGACGTCATCTCCTTTCTCCAATCGAATCTACCACTTTCATCGAAAGATCGGGACCACTAGTGCTATCAAATAAGATAGGGCATATATAAAGTCTACTCGTGATGCCAGGCACCCAGTTCTAGTTTATGCCACGATTTCGTCCGCATGGAGTTCATAGTGCCCATCGGAGCCCGATATGGAGAATAGTTTCACACCGACTCAGATAGATTGGAATTGCATATCAAAATGAGCTGGGACACATATAAGGTCCATTGGGAGTGTTATATTTAGTGTCAATTTGGTCTGCACGGAGCGAAACCCGATTTGGAGGAAACACTCACACCGGCTCGGATGAATTCGAAATGCATGCTGACATGAGCTAGGGCGCATATGAAGTCTGCTCACGGTGTCTGGAAGTTAGTTTCGACTCGTGTCACGATTTCGTCTGCATGGAGTTTATACTGCGCGTTGGAACCCGATATGGAGAATAGTAGCTTCACACCAACTCAGTTGGATTTGAAAATGCACTCCGGAAATGAGCTGGGATGCGTATAAAGTCCATTCAGGGTGTTTGACACTCGGTTCCATCCTGTGCTCCGATTTCGTCCGCACGGTGGTCTATAGTACCCGTCGAAACCCGTCTTGGAGGAAACATTCACACTGGCTCAGATAGATTTGGAACGCTTTCCAAAATTCGCTAGGGCGCGTATGAAGTGCACTCAGGGTGTGTAGCATGAGTTTCATTTCGTACCTGGATTTCGTCTGCGTGGAGTTTGTAGTACCCGTCGAAACGCGACGCGCGGGAAAGTTTAACGCTGACTCGGATGGACTCAAATGCGTACCCCAAGAAGCTGGGATGCAGCTCAACTCCATTCACAGTGTTTGACACTCAGTTTCATCTCGTGCCTCGAACTCATCCTCCTAGAGTTGATGTTGCCTGTCAGAACCCGTTGCGGTGGAAAGTTTCAGACCTCCTTAGACAGATTCGAAATGCATGCTAAAATAAGCTAGGGTATATATACGGAGTCCACTCGGGGTGTCTGGCACTCTGTTTCGTTTCGTGCCACGATTCCGTCCGTCTGGAGTTTATAGTGCCCATCAGAACCCGATTTGCATAACAGCTTCACACCGAATTAGACGGATTGGAAATGCGTGCCCAAATATGCTAGGGATCATATAGAGTCCATTCTGGGAGTTTGACACTCAGCTACATTTCGTGTCTCGATTTTGTTTGTCCGCGTGGGGTTTAAAGTACCTGTCGGAACACATTTTAGCGAAAACATTCGCACCGGCACAGACAGATTCAAATGCTTGCCAAAATATGCTAGTGTGCACATGAAGTCCATTCGGGGTACGAGGTGCGCAGTTTCATTTTGTGCCCCCATTTCGCCGACGTGGAGTTTGTAGTACCCGTGAGAACCCGATGTATCGGCAAGTCTCACGCTGGATTGGATGGAGTCAAAATGCATGCTCCAGCAAGCGAGGCTATAGCATTCACGGTGTTTGGAACTCAGTATCATTTTGTGCCTCGAATTCGTGCGAATAGAGTTCGTAGTACTAGACGGAACCCGTTGAGGAGGAAAGTTTCTGATACGGGGTTTGGGTTTTGATAGGCTAAGTTAACTTTTGCTACTTCGCCTTGTGTTCGCGCGTGTCGGCAAGACCGTCCGAACGCTTGTCTTCGGAACCCGACCGTCTTTCTGTTTCAGATTGAAACCTACATCTTTTATTCGCAATTGAGTTGCCGTTTATCTTGTTCTTGCCTGTTCTTCGAATGCCTGCAGGGACAGGTACCCTCGTGGTTAGGTTGACTGTGCTCCGACAAGGTCACGGCAACCTCCGGAGTTGGTGCATCGATCGCTAAGGCGCAACGTCCTTGGATGGATGTAGTCGGGTCGTCGACGTCATCTCCTTTCTCCAATCGAATCTACCACTTTCATCGAAAGATCGGGACCACCAGTGCTATCAAATAAGATAGGGCATATATAAAGTCTACTCGTGATGCCAGGCACCCAGTTCTAGTTTATGCCACGATTTCGTCCGCATGGAGTTTATAGTGCCCATCGGAGCCCGATATGGAGAATAGTTTCACACCGACTCAGATAGATTGGAATTGCATATCAAAATGAGCTGGGGCACATATAAGGTCCATTGGGAGTGTTATATTTAGTGTCAATTTGGTCTGCACGGAGCGAAACCCGTTTTGGAGGAAACACTCACACCGGCTCGGATGAATTCGAAATGCATGCTGACATGAGCTAGGGCGCATATGAAGTCTGCTCACGGTGTCTGGAAGTTAGTTTCGACTCGTGTCACGATTTCGTCTGCATGGAGTTTATACTGCGCGTTGGAACCCGATATGGAGAATAGTAGCTTCACACCAACTCAGTTGGATTTGAAATGCACTCCGGAAATGAGCTGGGATGCGTATAAAGTCCATTCAGGGTGTTTGACACTCGGTTCCATCCTGTGCTCCGATTTCGTCCGCACGGTGGTCTATAGTACCCGTCGAAACCCGTCTTGGAGGAAACATTCACACTGGCTCAGATAGATTTGGAACGCTTTCCAAAATTCGCTAGGGCGCGTATGAAGTGCACTCAGGGTGTGTAGCATGAGTTTCATTTCGTACCTGGATTTCGTCTGCGTGGAGTTTGTAGTACCCGTCGAAACGCGACGCGCAGGAAAGTTTAACGCTGACTCGGATGGACTCAAAATGCGTACCCCAAGAAGCTGGGATGCACCTCAACTCCGTTCACAGTGTTTGACACTCAGTTTCATCTCGTGCCTCGAACTCATCCTCCTAGAGTTGATGTTGCCTGTCAGAACCCGTTGCGGTGGAAAGTTTCAGACCTCCTTAGACAGATTCGAAATGCATGCTAAAATAAGCTAGGGTATATATACGGAGTCCACTCGGGGTGTCTGGCACTCTGTTTCGTTTCGTGCCACGATTCCGTCCGTCTGGAGTTTATAGTGCCCATCAGAACCCGATTTGCATAACAGCTTCACACCGAATTAGACGGATTGGAAATGCGTGCCCAAATATGCTAGGGATCATATAGAGTCCATTCTGAGGAGTTTGACACTCAGCTACATTTCGTGTCTCGATTTTGTTTGTCCGCGTGGGCTTTAAAGTACCTGTCGGAACACATTTAGCGAAAACATTCGCACCGGCACAGACAGATTCATAATGCTTGCCAAAATATGCTAGTGTGCACATGAAGTCCATTCGGGGTACGAGGTGCGCAGTTTCATTTTGTGCCTCCATTTCGCCGACGTGGAGTTTGTAGTACCCGTAAGAACCCGATGTATCGGCAAGTCTCACAGCTGGATTGGATGGAGTCAAAATGCATGCTCCAGCAAGCGAGGCTATAGCATTCACGGTGTTTGGAACTCAGTTTCATTTTGTGCCTCGAATTCGTGCGAATAGAGTTCGTTAGTACTAGACGGAACCCGTTGAGGAGGAAAGTTTCTGATACGGGGTTTGGGTTTTGATAGGCTAAGTTAACTTTTGCTACTTCGCCTTGTGTTCGCGCGTGTCGGCAAGACCGTCCGAACGCTTGTCTTCGGAACCCGACCGTCTTTCTGTTTCAGATTGAAATTTACATCTTTTATTCGCAATTGAGTTGCCGTTTATCTTGTTCTTGCCTGTTCTTCGAATGCCTGCGGGGACAGGTACCCTCGTGGTTAGGTTGACTGTGCTCCGACAAGGTCACAGCAACCTCCGGAGTTGGTGCATCGATCTCTAAGGCGCAACGTCCTTGGATGGATGTAGTCGGGTCGTCGACGTCATCTCCTTTCTCCAATCGAATCTACCACTTTCATCGAAAGATCGGGACCACTAGTGCTATCAAATAAGATAGGGCATATATAAAGTCTACTCGTGATGCCATGGCACCCAGTTCTAGTTTATGCCACGATTTCGTCCGCATGGAGTTTATAGTGCCCATCGGAGCCCGATATGGAGAATAGTTTCACACCGACTCAGATAGATTGGAATTGCATATCAAAATGAGCTGGGGCACATATAAGGTCCATTGGGAGTGTTATATTTAGTGTCAATTTGGTCTGCACGGAGCGAAACCCGTTTTGGAGGAAACACTCACACCGGCTCGGATGAATTCGAAATGCATGCTGACATGAGCTAGGGCGCATATGAAGTCTGCTCACGGTGTCTGGAAGTTAGTTTCGACTCGTGTCACGATTTCGTCTGCATGGAGTTTATACTGCGCGTTGGAACCCGATATGGAGAATAGTAGCTTCACACCAACTCAGTTGGATTTGAAATGCACTCCGGAAATGAGCTGGGATGCGTATAAAGTCCATTCAGGGTGTTTGACACTCGGTTCCATCCTGTGCTCCGATTTCGTCCGCACGGTGGTCTATAGTACCCGTCGAAACCCGTCTTGGAGGAAACATTCACACTGGCTCAGATAGATTTGGAACGCTTTCCAAAATTCGCTAGGGCGCGTATGAAGTGCACTCAGGGTGTGTAGCATGAGTTTCATTTCGTACCTGGATTTCGTCTGCGTGGAGTTTGTAGTACCCGTCGAAACGCGACGCGCAGGAAAGTTTAACGCTGACTCGGATGGACTCAAAATGCGTACCCCAAGAAGCTGGGATGCACCTCAACTCCGTTCACAGTGTTTGACACTCAGTTTCATCTCGTGCCTCGAACTCATCCTCCTAGAGTTGATGTTGCCTGTCAGAACCCGTTGCGGTGGAAAGTTTCAGACCTCCTTAGACAGATTCGAAATGCATGCTAAAATAAGCTAGGGTATATATACGGAGTCCACTCGGGGTGTCTGGCACTCTGTTTCGTTTCGTGCCACGATTCCGTCCGTCTGGAGTTTATAGTGCCCATCAGAACCCGATTTGCATAACAGCTTCACACCGAATTAGACGGATTGGAAATGCATGCCCAAATATGCTAGGGATCATATAGAGTCCATTCTGGGAGTTTGACACTCAGCTACATTTCGTGTCTCGATTTTGTTTGTCCGCGTGGGGTTTAAAGTACCTGTCGGAACACATTTCAGCGAAAACATTCGCACCAGCACAGACAGATTCATAATGCTTGCCAAAATATGCTTGTGTGCACATGAAGTCCATTCGGGGTACGAGGTGCGCAGTTTCATTTTGTGCCCCCATTTCGCCGACGTGGAGTTTGTAGTACCCGTAAGAACCCGATGTATCGGCAAGTCTCACGCTGGATTGGATGGAGTCAAAATGCATGCTCCAGCAAGCGAGGCTATAGCATTCACGGTGTTTGGAACTCAGTTTCATTTTGTGCCTCGAATTCGTGCGAATAGAGTTCGTAGTACTAGACGGAACCCGTTGAGGAGGAAAGTTTCTGATACGGGGTTTGGGTTTTGATAGGCTAAGTTAACTTTTGCTACTTCGCCTTGTGTTCGCGCGTGTCGGCAAGACCGTCCGAACGCTTGTCTTCGGAACCCGACCGTCTTTCTGTTTCAGATTGAAACCTACATCTTTTATTCGCAATTGAGTTGCCGTTTATCTTGTTCTTGCCTGTTCTTCGAATGCCTGCAGGGACAGGTACCCTCGTGGTTAGGTTGACTGTGCTCCGACAAGGTCACGGCAACCTCCGGAGTTGGTGCATCGATCGCTAAGGCGCAACGTCCTTGGATGGATGTAGTCGGGTCGTCGACGTCATCTCCTTTCTCCAATCGAATCTACCACTTTCATCGAAAGATCGGGACCACTAGTGCTATCAAATAAGATAGGGCATATATAAAGTCTACTCGTGATGCCAGGCACCCAGTTCTAGTTTATGCCACGATTTCGTCCGCATGGAGTTTATAGTGCCCATCGGAGCCCGATATGGAGAATAGTTTCACACCGACTCAGATAGATTGGAATTGCATATCAAAATGAGCTGGGGCACATATAAGGTCCATTGGGAGTGTTATATTTAGTGTCAATTTGGTCTGCACGGAGCGAAACCCGTTTTGGAGGAAACACTCACACCGGCTCGGATGAATTCGAAATGCATGCTGACATGAGCTAGGGCGCATATGAAGTCTGCTCACGGTGTCTGGAAGTTAGTTTCGACTCGTGTCACGATTTCGTCTGCATGGAGTTTATACTGCGCGTTGGAACCCGATATGGAGAATAGTAGCTTCACACCAACTCAGTTGGATTTGAAATGCACTCCGGAAATGAGCTGGGATGCGTATAAAGTCCATTCAGGGTGTTTGACACTCGGTTCCATCCTGTGCTCCGATTTCGTCCGCACGGTGGTCTATAGTACCCGTCGAAACCCGTCTTGGAGGAAACATTCACACTGGCTCAGATAGATTTGGAACGCTTTCCAAAATTCGCTAGGGCGCGTATGAAGTGCACTCAGGGTGTGTAGCATGAGTTTCATTTCGTACCTGGATTTCGTCTGCGTGGAGTTTGTAGTACCCGTCGAAACGCGACGCGCAGGAAAGTTTAACGCTGACTCGGATGGACTCAAAATGCGTACCCCAAGAAGCTGGGATGCACCTCAACTCCGTTCACAGTGTTTGACACTCAGTTTCATCTCGTGCCTCGAACTCATCCTCCTAGAGTTGATGTTGCCTGTCAGAACCCGTTGCGGTGGAAAGTTTCAGACCTCCTTAGACAGATTCGAAATGCATGCTAAAATAAGCTAGGGTATATATACGGAGTCCACTCGGGGTGTCTGGCACTCTGTTTCGTTTCGTGCCACGATTCCGTCCGTCTGGAGTTTATAGTGCCCATCAGAACCCGATTTGCATAACAGCTTCACACCGAATTAGACGGATTGGAAATGCATGCCCAAATATGCTAGGGATCATATAGAGTCCATTCTGGGAGTTTGACACTCAGCTACTTTTCGTGTCTCGATTTTGTTTGTCCGCGTGGGGTTTAAAGTACCTGTCGGAACACATTTCAGCGAAAACATTCGCACCAGCACAGACAGATTCATAATGCTTGCCAAAATATGCTTGTGTGCACATGAAGTCCATTCGGGGTACGAGGTGCGCAGTTTCATTTTGTGCCCCCATTTCGCCGACGTGGAGTTTGTTGTACCCGTAAGAACCCGATGTATCAGCAAGTCTCACGCTGGATTGGATGGAGTCAAAATGCATGCTCCAGCAAGCGAGGCTATAGCATTCACGGTGTTTGGAACTCAGTTTCATTTTGTGCCTCGAATTCGTGCGAATAGAGTTCGTAGTACTAGACGGAACCCGTTGAGGAGGAAAGTTTCTGATACGGGGTTTGGGTTTTGATAGGCTAAGTTAACTTTTGCTACTTCGCCTTGTGTTCGCGCGTGTCGGCAAGACCGTCCGAACGCTTGTCTTCGGAACCCGACCGTCTTTCTGTTTCAGATTGAAACCTACATCTTTTATTCGCAATTGAGTTGCCGTTTATCTTGTTCTTGCCTGTTCTTCGAATGCCTGCAGGGACAGGTACCCTCGTGGTTAGGTTGACTGTGCTCCGACAAGGTCACGGCAACCTCCGGAGTTGGTGCATCGATCGCTAAGGCGCAACGTCCTTGGATGGATGTAGTCGGGTCGTCGACGTCATCTCCTTTCTCCAATCGAATCTACCACTTTCATCGAAAGATCGGGACCACTAGTGCTATCAAATAAGATAGGGCATATATAAAGTCTACTCGTGATGCCAGGCACCCAGTTCTAGTTTATGCCACGATTTCGTCCGCATGGAGTTTATAGTGCCCATCGGAGCCCGATATGGAGAATAGTTTCACACCGACTCAGATAGATTGGAATTGCATATCAAAATGAGCTGGGGCACATATAAGGTCCATTGGGAGTGTTATATTTAGTGTCAATTTGGTCTGCACGGAGCGAAACCCGTTTTGGAGGAAACACTCACACCGGCTCGGATGAATTCGAAATGCATGCTGACATGAGCTAGGGCGCATATGAAGTCTGCTCACGGTGTCTGGAAGTTAGTTTCGACTCGTGTCACGATTTCGTCTGCATGGAGTTTATACTGCGCGTTGGAACCCGATATGGAGAATAGTAGCTTCACACCAACTCAGTTGGATTTGAAATGCACTCCGGAAATGAGCTGGGATGCGTATAAAGTCCATTCAGGGTGTTTGACACTCGGTTCCATCCTGTGCTCCGATTTCGTCCGCACGGTGGTCTATAGTACCCGTCGAAACCCGTCTTGGAGGAAACATTCACACTGGCTCAGATAGATTTGGAACGCTTTCCAAAATTCGCTAGGGCGCGTATGAAGTGCACTCAGGGTGTGTAGCATGAGTTTCATTTCGTACCTGGATTTCGTCTGCGTGGAGTTTGTAGTACCCGTCGAAACGCGACGCGCAGGAAAGTTTAACGCTGACTCGGATGGACTCAAAATGCGTACCCCAAGAAGCTGGGATGCACCTCAACTCCGTTCACAGTGTTTGACACTCAGTTTCATCTCGTGCCTCGAACTCATCCTCCTAGAGTTGATGTTGCCTGTCAGAACCCGTTGCGGTGGAAAGTTTCAGACCTCCTTAGACAGATTCGAAATGCATGCTAAAATAAGCTAGGGTATATATACGGAGTCCACTCGGGGTGTCTGGCACTCTGTTTCGTTTCGTGCCACGATTCCGTCCGTCTGGAGTTTATAGTGCCCATCAGAACCCGATTTGCATAACAGCTTCACACCGAATTAGACGGATTGGAAATGCATGCCCAAATATGCTAGGGATCATATAGAGTCCATTCTGGGAGTTTGACACTCAGCTACATTTCGTGTCTCGATTTTGTTTGTCCGCGTGGGGTTTAAAGTACCTGTCGGAACACATTTCAGCGAAAACATTCGCACCAGCACAGACAGATTCATAATGCTTGCCAAAATATGCTTGTGTGCACATGAAGTCCATTCGGGGTACGAGGTGCGCAGTTTCATTTTGTGCCCCCATTTCGCCGACGTGGAGTTTGTTGTACCCGTAAGAACCCGATGTATCGGCAAGTCTCACGCTGGATTGGATGGAGTCAAAATGCATGCTCCAGCAAGCGAGGCTATAGCGTTCACGGTGTTTGGAACCCAGTTTCATTTTGTGCCTCGAATTCGTGCGAATAGAGTTCGTAGTACTAGACGGAACCCGTTGAGGAGGAAAGTTTCTGATACGGGGTTTGGGTTTTGATAGGCTAAGTTAACTTTTGCTACTTCGCCTTGTGTTCGCGCGTGTCGGCAAGACCGTCCGAACGCTTGTCTTCGGAACCCGACCGTCTTTCTGTTTCAGATTGAAACCTACATCTTTTATTCGCAATTGAGTTGCCGTTTATCTTGTTCTTGCCTGTTCTTCGAATGCCTGCAGGGACAGGTACCCTCGTGGTTAGGTTGACTGTGCTCCGACAAGGTCACGGCAACCTCCGGAGTTGGTGCATCGATCGCTAAGGCGCAACGTCCTTGGATGCATGTAGTCGGGTCGTCGACGTCATCTCCTTTCTCCAATCGAATCTACCACTTTCATCGAAAGATCGGGACCACTAGTGCTATCAAATAAGATAGGGCATATATAAAGTCTACTCGTGATGCCAGGCACCCAGTTCTAGTTTATGCCACGATTTCGTCCGCATGGAGTTTATAGTGCCCATCGGAGCCCGATATGGAGAATAGTTTCACACCGACTCAGATAGATTGGATATATAGGGCGCATATCAAAATGAGCTGGGGCACATATAAGGTCCATTGGGAGTGTTATATTTAGTGTCAATTTGGTCTGCACGGAGCGAAACCCGTTTTGGAGGAAACACTCACACCGGCTCGGATGAATTCGAAATGCATGCTGACATGAGCTAGGGCGCATATGAAGTCTGCTCACGGTGTCTGGAAGTTAGTTTCGACTCGTGTCACGATTTCGTCTGCATGGAGTTTATACTGCGCGTTGGAACCCGATATGGAGAATAGTAGCTTCACACCAACTCAGTTGGATTTGAAATGCACTCCGGAAATGAGCTGGGATGCGTATAAAGTCCATTCAGGGTGTTTGACACTCGGTTCCATCCTGTGCTCCGATTTCGTCCGCACGGTGGTCTATAGTACCCGTCGAAACCCGTCTTGGAGGAAACATTCACACTGGCTCAGATAGATTTGGAACGCTTTCCAAAATTCGCTAGGGCGCGTATGAAGTGCACTCAGGGTGTGTAGCATGAGTTTCATTTCGTACCTGGATTTCGTCTGCGTGGAGTTTGTAGTACCCGTCGAAACGCGACGCGCAGGAAAGTTTAACGCTGACTCGGATGGACTCAAAATGCGTACCCCAAGAAGCTGGGATGCACCACAACTCCGTTCACAGTGTTTGACACTCAGTTTCATCTCGTGCCTCGAACTCATCCTCCTAGAGTTGATGTTGCCTGTCAGAACCCGTTGCGGTGGAAAGTTTCAGACCTCCTTAGACAGATTCGAAATGCATGCTAAAATAAGCTAGGGTATATATACGGAGTCCACTCGGGGTGTCTGGCACTCTGTTTCGTTTCGTGCCACGATTCCGTCCGTCTGGAGTTTATAGTGCCCATCAGAACCCGATTTGCATAACAGCTTCACACCGAATTAGACGGATTGGAAATGCATGCCCAAATATGCTAGGGATCATATAGAGTCCATTCTGGGAGTTTGACGCTCAGCTACATTTCGTGTCTCGATTTTGTTTGTCCGCGTGGGGTTTAAAGTACCTGTCGGAACACATTTCAGCGAAAACATTCGCACCAGCACAGACAGATTCATAATGCTTGCCAAAATATGCTTGTGTGCACATGAAGTCCATTCGGGGTACGAGGTGCGCAGTTTCATTTTGTGCCCCCATTTCGCCGACGTGGAGTTTGTTGTACCCGTAAGAACCCGATGTATCGGCAAGTCTCACGCTGGATTGGATGGAGTCAAAATGCATGCTCCAGCAAGCGAGGCTATAGCGTTCACGGTGTTTGGAACCCAGTTTCATTTTGTGCCTCGAATTCGTGCGAATAGAGTTCGTAGTACTAGACGGAACCCGTTGAGGAGGAAAGTTTCTGATACGGGGTTTGGGTTTTGATAGGCTAAGTTAACTTTTGCTACTTCGCCTTGTGTTCGCGCGTGTCGGCAAGACCGTCCGAACGCTTGTCTTCGGAACCCGACCGTCTTTCTGTTTCAGATTGAAACCTACATCTTTTATTCGCAATTGAGTTGCCGTTTATCTTGTTCTTGCCTGTTCTTCGAATGCCTGCAGGGACAGGTACCCTCGTGGTTAGGTTGACTGTGCTCCGACAAGGTCACGGCAACCTCCGGAGTTGGTGCATCGATCGCTAAGGCGCAACGTCCTTGGATGGATGTAGTCGGGTCGTCGACGTCATCTCCTTTCTCCAATCGAATCTACCACTTTCATCGAAAGATCGGGACCACTAGCGCTATCAAATAAGATAGGGCATATATAAAGTCTACTCGTGATGCCTGGCACCCAGTTCTAGTTTATGCCACGATTTCGTCCGCATGGAGTTTATAGTGCCCATCGGAGCCCGATATGGAGAATAGTTTCACACCGACTCAGATAGATTGGAATTGCATATCAAAATGAGCTGGGACACATATAAGGTCCATTCGGAGTGTTATATTTAGTGTCAATTTGGTCTGCACGGAGCGAAACCCGTTTTGGAGGGAACACTCACACCGGCTCGGATGACTTCGAAATGCATGCTGACATGAGCTAGGGCGCATATGAAGTCTGCTCACGGTGTCTGGAAGTTAGTTTCGACTCGTGTCACGATTTCGTCTGCATGGAGTTTATACTGCACGTTGGAACCCGATATGGAGAATAGTAGCTTCACACCAACTCAGATGGATTTGAAATGCACTCCGGAAATGAGCTGGGATGCGTATAAAGTCCATTCAGGGTGTTTGACACTCGGTTCCATCCTGTGCTCCGATTTCGTCCGCACGGTGGTCTATAGTACCCGTCGAAACCCGTCTTGGAGGAAACATTCACACCGGCTCAGATAGATTTGGAACGCTTTCCAAAATTCGCTAGGGCGCGTATGAAGTGCACTCAGGGTGTGTAGCATGAGTTTCATTTCGTACCTGGATTTCGTCTGCGTGGAGTTTGTAGTACCCGTCGAAACGCGACGCGCAGGAAAGTTTAACGCTGACTCGGATGGACTCAAAATGCGTACCCCAAGAAGCTGGGATGCACCTCAACTCCGTTCACAGTGTTTGACACTCAGTTTCATCTCGTGCCTCGAACTCATCCTCCTAGAGTTGATGTTGCCTGTCAGAACCCGTTGCGGTGGAAAGTTTCAGACCTCCTTAGACAGATTCGAAATGCATGCTAAAATAAGCTAGGGTATATATACGGAGTCCACTCGGGGTGTCTGGCACTCTGTTTCGTTTCGTGCCACGATTCCGTCCGTCTGGAGTTTATAGTGCCCATCAGAACCCGATTTGCATAACAGCTTCACACCGAATTAGACGGATTGGAAATGCATGCCCAAATATGCTAGGGATCATATAGAGTCCATTCTGGGAGTTTGACACTCAGCTACATTTCGTGTCTCGATTTTGTTTGTCCGCGTGGGGTTTAAAGTACCTGTCGGAACACATTTCAGCGAAAACATTCGCACCAGCACAGACAGATTCATAATGCTTGCCAAAATATGCTTGTGTGCACATGAAGTCCATTCGGGGTACGAGGTGCGCAGTTTCATTTTGTGCCCCCATTTCGCCGACGTGGAGTTTGTTGTACCCGTAAGAACCCGATGTATCGGCAAGTCTCACGCTGGATTGGATGGAGTCAAAATGCATGCTCCAGCAAGCGAGGCTATAGCATTCACGGTGTTTGGAACTCAGTTTCATTTTGTGCCTCGAATTCGTGCGAATAGAGTTCGTAGTACTAGACGGAACCCGTTGAGGAGGAAAGTTTCTGATACGGGGTTTGGGTTTTGATAGGCTAAGTTAACTTTTGCTACTTCGCCTTGTGTTCGCGCGTGTCGGCAAGACCGTCCGAACGCTTGTCTTCGGAACCCGACCGTCTTTCTGTTTCAGATTGAAACCTACATCTTTTATTCGCAATTGAGTTGCCGTTTATCTTGTTCTTGCCTGTTCTTCGAATGCCTGCAGGGACAGGTACCCTCGTGGTTAGGTTGACTGTGCTCCGACAAGGTCACGGCAACCTCCGGAGTTGGTGCATCGATCGCTAAGGCGCAGCGTCCTTGGATGGATGTAGTCGGGTCGTCGACGTCATCTCCTTTCTCCAATCGAATCTACCACTTTCATCGAAAGATCGGGACCACTAGTGCTATCAAATAAGATAGGGCATATATAAAGTCTACTCGTGATGCCAGGCACCCAGTTCTAGTTTATGCCACGATTTCGTCCGCATGGAGTTTATAGTGCCCATCGGAGCCCGATATGGAGAATAGTTTCACACCGACTCAGATAGATTGGAATTGCATATCAAAATGAGCTGGGGCACATATAAGGTCCATTGGGAGTGTTATATTTAGTGTCAATTTGGTCTGCACGGAGCGAAACCCGTTTTGGAGGAAACACTCACACCGGCTCGGATGAATTCGAAATGCATGCTGACATGAGCTAGGGCGCATATGAAGTCTGCTCACGGTGTCTGGAAGTTAGTTTCGACTCGTGTCACGATTTCGTCTGCATGGAGTTTATACTGCGCGTTGGAACCCGATATGGAGAATAGTAGCTTCACACCAACTCAGTTGGATTTGAAATGCACTCCGGAAATGAGCTGGGATGCGTATAAAGTCCATTCAGGGTGTTTGACACTCGGTTCCATCCTGTGCTCCGATTTCGTCCGCACGGTGGTCTATAGTACCCGTCGAAACCCGTCTTGGAGGAAACATTCACACCGGCTCAGATAGATTTGGAACGCTTTCCAAAATTCGCTAGGGCGCGTATGAAGTGCACTCAGGGTGTGTAGCATGAGTTTCATTTCGTACCTGGATTTCGTCTGCGTGGAGTTTGTAGTACCCGTCGAAACGCGACGCGCAGGAAAGTTTAACGCTGACTCGGATGGACTCAAAATGCGTACCCCAAGAAGCTGGGATGCACCTCAACTCCGTTCACAGTGTTTGACACTCAGTTTCATCTCGTGCCTCGAACTCATCCTCCTAGAGTTGATGTTGCCTGTCAGAACCCGTTGCGGTGTAAAGTTTCAGACCTCCTTAGACAGATTCGAAATGCATGCTAAAATAAGCTAGGGTATATATACGGAGTCCACTCGGGGTGTCTGGCACTCTGTTTCGTTTCGTGCCACGATTCCGTCCGTCTGGAGTTTATAGTGCCCATCAGAACCCGATTTGCATAACAGCTTCACACCGAATTAGACGGATTGGAAATGCATGCCCAAATATGCTAGGGATCATATAGAGTCCATTCTGGGAGTTTGACACTCAGCTACATTTCGTGTCTCGATTTTGTTTGTCCGCGTGGGGTTTAAAGTACCTGTCGGAACACATTTCAGCGAAAACATTCGCACCAGCACAGACAGATTCATAATGCTTGCCAAAATATGCTTGTGTGCACATGAAGTCCATTCGGGGTACGAGGTGCGCAGTTTCATTTTGTGCCCCCATTTCGCCGACGTGGAGTTTGTTGTACCCGTAAGAACCCGATGTATCGGCAAGTCTCACGCTGGATTGGATGGAGTCAAAATGCATGCTCCAGCAAGCGAGGCTATAGCATTCACGGTGTTTGGAACTCAGTTTCATTTTGTGCCTCGAATTCGTGCGAATAGAGTTCGTAGTACTAGACGGAACCCGTTGAGGAGGAAAGTTTCTGATACGGGGTTTGGGTTTTGATAGGCTAAGTTAACTTTTGCTACTTCGCCTTGTGTTCGCGCGTGTCGGCAAGACCGTCCGAACGCTTGTCTTCGGAACCCGACCGTCTTTCTGTTTCAGATTGAAACCTACATCTTTTATTCGCAATTGAGTTGCCGTTTATCTTGTTCTTGCCTGTTCTTCGAATGCCTGCAGGGACAGGTACCCTCGTGGTTAGGTTGACTGTGCTCCGACAAGGTCACGGCAACCTCCGGAGTTGGTGCATCGATCGCTAAGGCGCAGCGTCCTTGGATGGATGTAGTCGGGTCGTCGACGTCATCTCCTTTCTCCAATCGAATCTACCACTTTCATCGAAAGATCGGGACCACTAGTGCTATCAAATAAGATAGGGCATATATAAAGTCTACTCGTGATGCCAGGCACCCAGTTCTAGTTTATGCCACGATTTCGTCCGCATGGAGTTTATAGTGCCCATCGGAGCCCGATATGGAGAATAGTTTCACACCGACTCAGATAGATTGGAATTGCATATCAAAATGAGCTGGGGCACATATAAGGTCCATTGGGAGTGTTATATTTAGTGTCAATTTGGTCTGCACGGAGCGAAACCCGTTTTGGAGGAAACACTCACACCGGCTCGGATGAATTCGAAATGCATGCTGACATGAGCTAGGGCGCATATGAAGTCTGCTCACGGTGTCTGGAAGTTAGTTTCGACTCGTGTCACGATTTCGTCTGCATGGAGTTTATACTGCGCGTTGGAACCCGATATGGAGAATAGTAGCTTCACACCAACTCAGTTGGATTTGAAATGCACTCCGGAAATGAGCTGGGATGCGTATAAAGTCCATTCAGGGTGTTTGACACTCGGTTCCATCCTGTGCTCCGATTTCGTCCGCACGGTGGTCTATAGTACCCGTCGAAACCCGTCTTGGAGGAAACATTCACACTGGCTCAGATAGATTTGGAACGCTTTCCAAAATTCGCTAGGGCGCGTATGAAGTGCACTCAGGGTGTGTAGCATGAGTTTCATTTCGTACCTGGATTTCGTCTGCGTGGAGTTTGTAGTACCCGTCGAAACGCGACGCGCAGGAAAGTTTAACGCTGACTCGGATGGACTCAAAATGCGTACCCCAAGAAGCTGGGATGCACCTCAACTCCGTTCACAGTGTTTGACACTCAGTTTCATCTCGTGCCTCGAACTCATCCTCCTAGAGTTGATGTTGCCTGTCAGAACCCGTTGCGGTGTAAAGTTTCAGACCTCCTTAGACAGATTCGAAATGCATGCTAAAATAAGCTAGGGTATATATACGGAGTCCACTCGGGGTGTCTGGCACTCTGTTTCGTTTCGTGCCACGATTCCGTCCGTCTGGAGTTTATAGTGCCCATCAGAACCCGATTTGCATAACAGCTTCACACCGAATTAGACGGATTGGAAATGCATGCCCAAATATGCTAGGGATCATATAGAGTCCATTCTGGGAGTTTGACACTCAGCTACATTTCGTGTCTCGATTTTGTTTGTCCGCGTGGGGTTTAAAGTACCTGTCGGAACACATTTCAGCGAAAACATTCGCACCAGCACAGACAGATTCATAATGCTTGCCAAAATATGCTTGTGTGCACATGAAGTCCATTCGGGGTACGAGGTGCGCAGTTTCATTTTGTGCCCCCATTTCGCCGACGTGGAGTTTGTTGTACCCGTAAGAACCCGATGTATCGGCAAGTCTCACGCTGGATTGGATGGAGTCAAAATGCATGCTCCAGCAAGCGAGGCTATAGCATTCACGGTGTTTGGAACTCAGTTTCATTTTGTGCCTCGAATTCGTGCGAATAGAGTTCGTAGTACTAGACGGAACCCGTTGAGGAGGAAAGTTTCTGATACGGGGTTTGATGAGGCGATGGGGTCCCGATCTTCCGATAGGATGATAACTATCGATTTTGGTGGAGATGACCCTTGCGATCTGACTACAACCGAACGACGTCGCTTGCGCCTTAGCAATCGCTGAACCAACCCCAAGGTGTTATCAACCGTGCCAAGAACGCGGTTGACCTGACCACGAAGGTCTATTCCTGCATGCAATCGAAGAACACGCAAGAACAAGATAACGAGCAATCTAAAATTGCAAATATATAAATTGAGATCAAAAGGTGGGATCCCGAAGGCTGTCTTGACAGGTGGTCGTCCGACACAACTGAAGAACAGAAGTTTGCATAATAGCTAAACCTAAACTCAACGAAATCCAAGTCCTAACAAGGGAGGCGGCGGCTCCTTTATAGGGAGAACAACCAGGAGGGGCGTCCAAAGTGCATGCTCTAGGGTTACAAGGCCCATGGGCCCAATTGGTGGTGGCGCAGCACCCTTTTGACTCGGACTCAAAAACCAACGTGGATTGTTTTGATGATTGCAGCCGGCTCGGATGGAATTTGAAGATGGGGTTGAATCCGTTGGAACGTAGACTTCATAAGCTTTCCATGAAGTACAAGAACGTCCCAAACGGAGTCCGTATGAGAAAGTTACGTTCGTTTCAACTTGCACCATTGCAGCAGTCCGAATCTGATTCCAGTACGTGACCAACACGGACTCTTTTGATGATTGCGGCTGTCTCGGATAGAATTTGAAGATGGGGTTGAATTCTTTAGAAAGTAGACTTGATAAGCTTTCCATCAAGTCCAAGAACGTCTCAAACGGAGTCCGTATGAGAAAGTTACGTCCGTTTAAACTTGCACCATTGCAGCAGTCCGAGTCTGATTCCAAAACGTGTCCAACTCGAATTCGTGCTTGACTTGGTCTCAAAGTGACGTGGTGACCTCCATTATTCCTTCCATGCATGTCCAGGACTCCATGTCCCTTTCCTTCATCCTTTCCCAAATTCCTAAGCACAATTAAATCACTTGCATTAGGTAGCGGTCTATTCTCAGTAACATATGAAGGCTGAAGAAACGAATTCACCTTTAATTCAATCTTGATATTGGGCGCGATTGTCGTATGTGTTTGTGGCGTGGTCACATCATCCTCCCCTTCTTGATAGAAAACCGTCCTCGATTTTAGCATATGTGTAGCCTCACGTATTGCATGATCTTCATCATAAATCTCGGTACATAATAACAAACGCAACAAACTCTCATTATGTAATATCATACGTTCTTTATCACACAAAGTAAAACCTTTTTGAAACGAGCTCACCTTATAATTTAAGTGATGCGTAGGAGCTCTTGTAATTGGAACAACAGGCATAGCAAATATGGTTGTATCCATAGGGGTCGTGTCCTCATCATCCTCCCCTTCTTGAAAACAAAGCCGTCCTCGGCTTTTGATAAACTGAAAGTATGGTAACAAAGAAGCCATGGTGTATGCATGGTATATGTATATGTCATCTGTTTTAACAGTTCTTCGTTGTTGCACAACTAATGTTAGAACACAGCAGCAATCATAAAAGCTCATTGTATTATTAACCCAAAAGTAATCATATATGTTAATGAACAAATCAAAATTTCTCACACAGTAATTATCGCAACTTGTTTTGCAAATGTAAGTGAAGCATTTATGCAATTCAAATCTTTGAAGTTGTAAACTTGTTGTGGTGGCACATATAGGCAAAGCTACAACTTTTGGAATCAAACAAAGTTTATCCATATAATCAGATTTCAATTGAGCAATAGCAAATTCATCTAGTAAGGGTGAAAATATTTGCAAGTTCTTCCATACATCAATTTCATTATTCAGATTGCCAATGTTAGATGGTTCAATAAGAGAAGAACACATAGGCATTGAATGATCACTAAAATTTATTTTTCTTTCATAATGAACAAGATTGAGCATACAAGAGTTGTTGTTCAAAACAACAAGCTGCAATTCATCCATGTGGTCACAAGTTATGCATATTCGATATACAAGAAATTGATTTCCTACACCATAATCTCCAATCAAATTAAACTTATACCCAGGGGTGTAGGCACTAAACAAGAATTTTGAACATGTAAGTTCAGAAACTTTCTCCAAAGCATGTGACAATTTCATAGGAAGATCCAACATGATGTAACACAATGAATTGGCAGGAGAAATTCTAGTTAAAACTTCTTTATGTCTAACCAAAGCCACATGATCATTGTATGTGATTAATTCATCACATGAATCACTCAAAACAGCAGGCAATTCAATTATTTTTTGACAAGGTGCACTAAACTCATTCTCAATACTCAAATCAATGCAGTGTGAATTCTCTACTTGAAATATGGGCGTGTCAGAATTGTTTTCCACTAAGTTTTGCTCTAAAATAGCATGAACAGTACATAATTGTTGTTCTTCACAAGCATACTCACCGTGAGTGATGATAGCACCATGATCTTTATCTTTTTGGCTCCCCTCAGATGATGTAGGTACATCCATCTCCTCATCTTCCTTCTCAAGTAATGGAGTTGGTAGCTCAAGTAACTCATTCTTCTCTTCAGCATGGTTTTCAACTTGCTGCAAGTTGTTAGTTACAGAAAAAGGCACAACCACAGGTTTGCTCTCATGTGTCCTATTATCAAGTATTCTCAATTCTTTCTCAATCTGACTTTCAACCTTACAAGCAAGTATAAACAAATCATAGAGAGAATTATATTCTTTGTGGACGAGAATGTTCTTAATTTCTTGATTAAGCCCACCTAAGAATCTATTCTCTATACCTTCTACATGTTCCTCTAAATCACAACGCAACAAAAGAGCTTTCAATTCTTCATAGTATTCACTTACAGTTTTCCTACCTTGTTCTAAACGTTGCAATCTTTTTAACAAGTCACGTGAATAATATGAAGGAACAAATGTAGATCTCATGATTCGTTTCAAAGCATTCCAAGTTTTAGGTACATGTGGTAGTCTACATTGTTTCCTCCACCAAAATAATGCGAAATCAGTGAATTCACTAGTAGCAGCCCTAACTCTTTTATCATCAGGAAAATCATAGCACAGAAAATTTTGATCTAATTGTATTTCCCATTCAAGATAAGCTTCAGGGTCATATCTACCAGCAAATGGAGGAATTGTAAACTTGGCATCATCATCACATACCTCTCTTGTTAACCTACCTGTACCTTGTCGATTATGTCGAAGTCGACAACGGTCGCGATCATTGGAGCCCTCAATTCTGTTGTTGATGGTGGTGAGGGTCTTATTAATACGATCCAACAAGTTGTTGGTCTCACAAAAATTGCTACAATGTGATCTTGAACCTGTCATGGTTAGTAGAAAACAAGGAAATACACAAGAATTATGTAAGTCCCTATAAACTACTATGAGGTGGAGCTTCACAAGTCACACATCTCTCAAACTCTTACCAAGCTCTTACAAGTTCTTACCAATGCAAAACAGGTGGTGCAACTGGTGGCTGGTTCGTGATAACTTAACTCAAGTGATGAGTATAGCGATTGCAAGGTACAGCGAGACCTGTTCGGTTGTAGAAAAGTGGAGCTTGGATAGGCTATGTATTTTGTAGCAAAGGAAAACAATCAATTAATTTCAGAAATTGCACAGAATTGAATTATAGTTCGTATCTAGCACTTAGCCTATGTTGCTGATCAACCAAAGATGGAAGAAGGCTAAAATAAGTGTATGGCGATGTATGGGAGTGGTAAATACAAGATAATTCGATCGAATGCAATCTGGAATTGAAGAACACAAGGATTGTTCCAAAACTTGGAAACTGAAGATTTCTGTCCACTGGACAGCGCGTCGGTATTTCGGCCGTAACTTTTTGTCAGTTGCCTTTTTTTCAATGATTCTTTTTTTCTCCGTTTTCTGACGGCTTTTTCTACAACTTTTGTTTTTGGGCCAAGGTCTGGAAACCGACCTAAAAATTCGCACAAAATTCACAAGTGCCGACTGTTGCAGATTCAATCTGGAATTTTGGGTCAACTTCCACCGCAGATATCTCTTAACTGCCTTGCTGGAATGACGTGAAATTTTACAGATAGATGGATGATAAATTTTTGAATCTAATGGCGGTGGTATCACTCAAAAATAATCTCGGAAACAAAAGATATGGCGTTTTTGGTGGCGGCTGCAGAGAAAGGACAGATCAGCCGAAATTGGAATTAGGGTTTGGGGTGGGGGAATTTTTTTTGTTTGGATTTTTATTGGAACAAAGATATGACCAGCAACTAGACAAAGCTAAAACGGACACAAATTCAATTTAGCAAACCAAAACTAACAGATTGAAAGGCACAACGGGGTTTGGACAGCGGAAATTAACTCTTTTTGTGGGGCAATTTTTCTGGACTATGGGAAATAAAAATCAATCTACTAACTAGGGATACAAAGAGTTCCTACCGGTCAACTGAAGCTCTGATACCAACTGATGAGGCGATGGGGTCCCGATCTTCCGATAGGATGATAACTATCGATTTTGGTGGAGATGACCCTTGCGATCCGACTACAACCGAACGACGTCGCTTGCGCCTTAGCAATCGCTGAACCAACCCCAAGGTGTTATCAACCGTGCCAAGAACGCGGTTGACCTGACCACGAAGGTCTATTCCTGCATGCAATCGAAGAACACGCAAGAACAAGATAACGAGCAATCTAAAATTGCAAATATATAAATTGAGATCAAAAGGTGGGATCCCGAAGGCTGTCTTGACAGGTGGTCGTCCGACACAACTGAAGAACAGAAGTTTGCATAATAGCTAAACCTAAACTCAACGAAATCCAAGTCCTAACAAGGGAGGCGGCGGCTCCTTTATAGGGAGAACAACCAGGAGGGGCGTCCAAAGTGCATGCTCTAGGGTTACAAGGCCCATGGGCCCAATTGGTGGTGGCGCAGCACCCTTTTGACTCGGACTCAAAAACCAACGTGGATTGTTTTGATGATTGCAGCCGGCTCGGATGGAATTTGAAGATGGGGTTGAATCCGTTGGAACGTAGACTTCATAAGCTTTCCATGAAGTACAAGAACGTCCCAAACGGAGTCCGTATGAGAAAGTTACGTTCGTTTCAACTTGCACCATTGCAGCAGTCCGAGTCTGATTCCAAAACGTGTCCAACTCGAATTCGTGCTTGACTTGGTCTCAAAGTGACGTGGTGACCTCCATTATTCCTTCCATGCATGTCCAGGACTCCATGTCCCTTTCCTTCATCCTTTCCCAAATTCCTAAGCACAATTAAATCACTTGCATTAGGTAGCGGTCTATTCTCAGTAACATATGAAGGCTGAAGAAACGAATTCACCTTTAATTCAATCTTGATATTGGGCGCGATTGTCGTATGTGTTTGTGGCGTGGTCACATCATCCTCCCCTTCTTGATAGAAAACCGTCCTCGATTTTAGCATATGTGTAGCCTCACGTATTGCATGATCTTCATCATAAATCTCGGTACATAATAACAAACGCAACAAACTCTCATTATGTAATATCATACGTTCTTTATCACACAAAGTAAAACCTTTTTGAAACGAGCTCACCTTATAATTTAAGTGATGCGTAGGAGCTCTTGTAATTGGAACAACAGGCATAGCAAATATGGTTGTATCCATAGGGGTCGTGTCCTCATCAGGGTTTGGGTTTTGATAGGCTAAGTTAACTTTTGCTACTTCGCCTTGTGTTCGCGCGTGTCGGCAAGACCGTCCGAACGCTTGTCTTCGGAACCCGACCGTCTTTCTGTTTCAGATTGAAACCTACATCTTTTATTCGCAATTGAGTTGCCGTTTATCTTGTTCTTGCCTGTTCTTCGAATGCCTGCAGGGACAGGTACCCTCGTGGTTAGGTTGACTGTGCTCCGACAAGGTCACGGCAACCTCCGGAGTTGGTGCATCGATCGCTAAGGCGCAGCGTCCTTGGATGGATGTAGTCGGGTCGTCGACGTCATCTCCTTTCTCCAATCGAATCTACCACTTTCATCGAAAGATCGGGACCACTAGTGCTATCAAATAAGATAGGGCATATATAAAGTCTACTCGTGATGCCAGGCACCCAGTTCTAGTTTATGCCACGATTTCGTCCGCATGGAGTTCATAGTGCCCATCGGAGCCCGATATGGAGAATAGTTTCACACCGACTCAGATAGATTGGAATTGCATATCAAAATGAGCTGGGGCACATATAAGGTCCATTGGGAGTGTTATATTTAGTGTCAATTTGGTCTGCACGGAGCGAAACCCGTTTTGGAGGAAACACTCACACCGGCTCGGATGAATTCGAAATGCATGCTGACATGAGCTAGGGCGCATATGAAGTCTGCTCACGGTGTCTGGAAGTTAGTTTCGACTCGTGTCACGATTTCGTCTGCATGGAGTTTATACTGCGCGTTGG
Source organism: Dendrocalamus latiflorus (assembly GCA_017311315.1). NCBI lineage: Eukaryota > Viridiplantae > Streptophyta > Magnoliopsida > Poales > Poaceae > Dendrocalamus > Dendrocalamus latiflorus. Next base: position 37,427,121 of record CM029637.1, read on the forward strand.
AACCCGATATGGAGAATAGTAGCTTCACACCAACTCAGTTGGATTTGAAATGCACTCCGGAAATGAGCTGGGATGCGTATAAAGTCCATTCAGGGTGTTTGACACTCGGTTCCATCCTGTGCTCCGATTTCGTCCGCACGGTGGTCTATAGTACCCGTCGAAACCCGTCTTGGAGGAAACATTCACACTGGCTCAGATAGATTTGGAACGCTTTCCAAAATTCGCTAGGGCGCGTATGAAGTGCACTCAGGGTGTGTAGCATGAGTTTCATTTCGTACCTGGATTTCGTCTGCGTGGAGTTTGTAGTACCCGTCGAAACGCGACGCGCAGGAAAGTTTAACGCTGACTCGGATGGACTCAAAATGCGTACCCCAAGAAGCTGGGATGCACCTCAACTCCGTTCACAGTGTTTGACACTCAGTTTCATCTCGTGCCTCGAACTCATCCTCCTAGAGTTGATGTTGCCTGTCAGAACCCGTTGCGGTGGAAAGTTTCAGACCTCCTTAGACAGATTCGAAATGCATGCTAAAATAAGCTAGGGTATATATACGGAGTCCACTCGGGGTGTCTGGCACTCTGTTTCGTTTCGTGCCACGATTCCGTCCGTCTGGAGTTTATAGTGCCCATCAGAACCCGATTTGCATAACAGCTTCACACCGAATTAGACGGATTGGAAATGCATGCCCAAATATGCTAGGGATCATATAGAGTCCATTCTGGGAGTTTGACACTCAGCTACATTTCGTGTCTCGATTTTGTTTGTCCGCGTGGGGTTTAAAGTACCTGTCGGAACACATTTCAGCGAAAACATTCGCACCAGCACAGACAGATTCATAATGCTTGCCAAAATATGCTTGTGTGCACATGAAGTCCATTCGGGGTACGAGGTGCGCAGTTTCATTTTGTGCCCCCATTTCGCCGACGTGGAGTTTGTTGTACCCGTAAGAACCCGATGTATCGGCAAGTCTCACGCTGGATTGGATGGAGTCAAAATGCATGCTCCAGCAAGCGAGGCTATAGCATTCACGGTGTTTGGAACTCAGTTTCATTTTGTGCCTCGAATTCGTGCGAATAGAGTTCGTAGTACTAGACGGAACCCGTTGAGGAGGAAAGTTTCTGATACGGGGTTTGGGTTTTGATAGGCTAAGTTAACTTTTGCTACTTCGCCTTGTGTTCGCGCGTGTCGGCAAGACCGTCCGAACGCTTGTCTTCGGAACCCGACCGTCTTTCTGTTTCAGATTGAAACCTACATCTTTTATTCGCAATTGAGTTGCCGTTTATCTTGTTCTTGCCTGTTCTTCGAATGCCTGCAGGGACAGGTACCCTCGTGGTTAGGTTGACTGTGCTCCGACAAGGTCACGGCAACCTCCGGAGTTGGTGCATCGATCGCTAAGGCGCAACGTCCTTGGATGGATGTAGTCGGGTCGTCGACGTCATCTCCTTTCTCCAATCGAATCTACCACTTTCATCGAAAGATCGGGACCACTAGTGCTATCAAATAAGATAGGGCATATATAAAGTCTACTCGTGATGCCAGGCACCCAGTTCTAGTTTATGCCACGATTTCGTCCGCATGGAGTTCATAGTGCCCATCGGAGCCCGATATGGAGAATAGTTTCACACCGACTCAGATAGATTGGAATTGCATATCAAAATGAGCTGGGGCACATATAAGGTCCATTGGGAGTGTTATATTTAGTGTCAATTTGGTCTGCACGGAGCGAAACCCGTTTTGGAGGAAACACTCACACCGGCTCGGATGAATTCGAAATGCATGCTGACATGAGCTAGGGCGCATATGAAGTCTGCTCACGGTGTCTGGAAGTTAGTTTCGACTCGTGTCACGATTTCGTCTGCATGGAGTTTATACTGCGCGTTGGAACCCGATATGGAGAATAGTAGCTTCACACCAACTCAGTTGGATTTGAAATGCACTCCGGAAATGAGCTGGGATGCGTATAAAGTCCATTCAGGGTGTTTGACACTCGGTTCCATCCTGTGCTCCGATTTCGTCCGCACGGTGGTCTATAGTACCCGTCGAAACCCGTCTTGGAGGAAACATTCACACTGGCTCAGATAGATTTGGAACGCTTTCCAAAATTCGCTAGGGCGCGTATGAAGTGCACTCAGGGTGTGTAGCATGAGTTTCATTTCGTACCTGGATTTCGTCTGCGTGGAGTTTGTAGTACCCGTCGAAACGCGACGCGCAGGAAAGTTTAACGCTGACTCGGATGGACTCAAAATGCGTACCCCAAGAAGCTGGGATGCACCTCAACTCCGTTCACAGTGTTTGACACTCAGTTTCATCTCGTGCCTCGAACTCATCCTCCTAGAGTTGATGTTGCCTGTCAGAACCCGTTGCGGTGGAAAGTTTCAGACCTCCTTAGACAGATTCGAAATGCATGCTAAAATAAGCTAGGGTATATATACGGAGTCCACTCGGGGTGTCTGGCACTCTGTTTCGTTTCGTGCCACGATTCCGTCCGTCTGGAGTTTATAGTGCCCATCAGAACCCGATTTGCATAACAGCTTCACACCGAATTAGACGGATTGGAAATGCATGCCCAAATATGCTAGGGATCATATAGAGTCCATTCTGGGAGTTTGACACTCAGCTACATTTCGTGTCTCGATTTTGTTTGTCCGCGTGGGGTTTAAAGTACCTGTCGGAACACATTTCAGCGAAAACATTCGCACCAGCACAGACAGATTCATAATGCTTGCCAAAATATGCTTGTGTGCACATGAAGTCCATTCGGGGTACGAGGTGCGCAGTTTCATTTTGTGCCCCCATTTCGCCGACGTGGAGTTTGTTGTACCCGTAAGAACCCGATGTATCGGCAAGTCTCACGCTGGATTGGATGGAGTCAAAATGCATGCTCCAGCAAGCGAGGCTATAGCATTCACGGTGTTTGGAACTCAGTTTCATTTTGTGCCTCGAATTCGTGCGAATAGAGTTCGTAGTACTAGACGGAACCCGTTGAGGAGGAAAGTTTCTGATACGGGGTTTGGGTTTTGATAGGCTAAGTTAACTTTTGCTACTTCGCCTTGTGTTCGCGCGTGTCGGCAAGACCGTCCGAACGCTTGTCTTCGGAACCCGACCGTCTTTCTGTTTCAGATTGAAACCTACATCTTTTATTCGCAATTGAGTTGCCGTTTATCTTGTTCTTGCCTGTTCTTCGAATGCCTGCAGGGACAGGTACCCTCGTGGTTAGGTTGACTGTGCTCCGACAAGGTCACGGCAACCTCCGGAGTTGGTGCATCGATCGCTAAGGCGCAGCGTCCTTGGATGGATGTAGTCGGGTCGTCGACGTCATCTCCTTTCTCCAATCGAATCTACCACTTTCATCGAAAGATCGGGACCACTAGTGCTATCAAATAAGATAGGGCATATATAAAGTCTACTCGTGATGCCAGGCACCCAGTTCTAGTTTATGCCACGATTTCGTCCGCATGGAGTTCATAGTGCCCATCGGAGCCCGATATGGAGAATAGTTTCACACCGACTCAGATAGATTGGAATTGCATATCAAAATGAGCTGGGGCACATATAAGGTCCATTGGGAGTGTTATATTTAGTGTCAATTTGGTCTGCACGGAGCGAAACCCGTTTTGGAGGAAACACTCACACCGGCTCGGATGAATTCGAAATGCATGCTGACATGAGCTAGGGCGCATATGAAGTCTGCTCACGGTGTCTGGAAGTTAGTTTCGACTCGTGTCACGATTTCGTCTGCATGGAGTTTATACTGCGCGTTGGAACCCGATATGGAGAATAGTAGCTTCACACCAACTCAGTTGGATTTGAAATGCACTCCGGAAATGAGCTGGGATGCGTATAAAGTCCATTCAGGGTGTTTGACACTCGGTTCCATCCTGTGCTCCGATTTCGTCCGCACGGTGGTCTATAGTACCCGTCGAAACCCGTCTTGGAGGAAACATTCACACTGGCTCAGATAGATTTGGAACGCTTTCCAAAATTCGCTAGGGCGCGTATGAAGTGCACTCAGGGTGTGTAGCATGAGTTTCATTTCGTACCTGGATTTCGTCTGCGTGGAGTTTGTAGTACCCGTCGAAACGCGACGCGCAGGAAAGTTTAACGCTGACTCGGATGGACTCAAAATGCGTACCCCAAGAAGCTGGGATGCACCTCAACTCCGTTCACAGTGTTTGACACTCAGTTTCATCTCGTGCCTCGAACTCATCCTCCTAGAGTTGATGTTGCCTGTCAGAACCCGTTGCGGTGTAAAGTTTCAGACCTCCTTAGACAGATTCGAAATGCATGCTAAAATAAGCTAGGGTATATATACGGAGTCCACTCGGGGTGTCTGGCACTCTGTTTCGTTTCGTGCCACGATTCCGTCCGTCTGGAGTTTATAGTGCCCATCAGAACCCGATTTGCATAACAGCTTCACACCGAATTAGACGGATTGGAAATGCATGCCCAAATATGCTAGGGATCATATAGAGTCCATTCTGGGAGTTTGACACTCAGCTACATTTCGTGTCTCGATTTTGTTTGTCCGCGTGGGGTTTAAAGTACCTGTCGGAACACATTTCAGCGAAAACATTCGCACCAGCACAGACAGATTCATAATGCTTGCCAAAATATGCTTGTGTGCACATGAAGTCCATTCGGGGTACGAGGTGCGCAGTTTCATTTTGTGCCCCCATTTCGCCGACGTGGAGTTTGTTGTACCCGTAAGAACCCGATGTATCGGCAAGTCTCACGCTGGATTGGATGGAGTCAAAATGCATGCTCCAGCAAGCGAGGCTATAGCATTCACGGTGTTTGGAACTCAGTTTCATTTTGTGCCTCGAATTCGTGCGAATAGAGTTCGTAGTACTAGACGGAACCCGTTGAGGAGGAAAGTTTCTGATACGGGGTTTGGGTTTTGATAGGCTAAGTTAACTTTTGCTACTTCGCCTTGTGTTCGCGCGTGTCGGCAAGACCGTCCGAACGCTTGTCTTCGGAACCCGACCGTCTTTCTGTTTCAGATTGAAACCTACATCTTTTATTCGCAATTGAGTTGCCGTTTATCTTGTTCTTGCCTGTTCTTCGAATGCCTGCAGGGACAGGTACCCTTGTGGTTAGGTTGACTGTGCTCCGACAAGGTCACGGCAACCTCCGGAGTTGGTGCATCGATCGCTAAGGCGCAGCGTCCTTGGATGGATGTAGTCGGGTCGTCGACGTCATCTCCTTTCTCCAATCGAATCTACCACTTTCATCGAAAGATCGGGACCACTAGTGCTATCAAATAAGATAGGGCATATATAAAGTCTACTCGTGATGCCAGGCACCCAGTTCTAGTTTATGCCACGATTTCGTCCGCATGGAGTTCATAGTGCCCATCGGAGCCCGATATGGAGAATAGTTTCACACCGACTCAGATAGATTGGAATTGCATATCAAAATGAGCTGGGGCACATATAAGGTCCATTGGGAGTGTTATATTTAGTGTCAATTTGGTCTGCACGGAGCGAAACCCGTTTTGGAGGAAACACTCACACCGGCTCGGATGAATTCGAAATGCATGCTGACATGAGCTAGGGCGCATATGAAGTCTGCTCACGGTGTCTGGAAGTTAGTTTCGACTCGTGTCACGATTTCGTCTGCATGGAGTTTATACTGCGCGTTGGAACCCGATATGGAGAATAGTAGCTTCACACCAACTCAGTTGGATTTGAAATGCACTCCGGAAATGAGCTGGGATGCGTATAAAGTCCATTCAGGGTGTTTGACACTCGGTTCCATCCTGTGCTCCGATTTCGTCCGCACGGTGGTCTATAGTACCCGTCGAAACCCGTCTTGGAGGAAACATTCACACTGGCTCAGATAGATTTGGAACGCTTTCCAAAATTCGCTAGGGCGCGTATGAAGTGCACTCAGGGTGTGTAGCATGAGTTTCATTTCGTACCTGGATTTCGTCTGCGTGGAGTTTGTAGTACCCGTCGAAACGCGACGCGCAGGAAAGTTTAACGCTGACTCGGATGGACTCAAAATGCGTACCCCAAGAAGCTGGGATGCACCTCAACTCCGTTCACAGTGTTTGACACTCAGTTTCATCTCGTGCCTCGAACTCATCCTCCTAGAGTTGATGTTGCCTGTCAGAACCCGTTGCGGTGTAAAGTTTCAGACCTCCTTAGACAGATTCGAAATGCATGCTAAAATAAGCTAGGGTATATATACGGAGTCCACTCGGGGTGTCTGGCACTCTGTTTCGTTTCGTGCCACGATTCCGTCCGTCTGGAGTTTATAGTGCCCATCAGAACCCGATTTGCATAACAGCTTCACACCGAATTAGACGGATTGGAAATGCATGCCCAAATATGCTAGGGATCATATAGAGTCCATTCTGGGAGTTTGACACTCAGCTACATTTCGTGTCTCGATTTTGTTTGTCCGCGTGGGGTTTAAAGTACCTGTCGGAACACATTTCAGCGAAAACATTCGCACCAGCACAGACAGATTCATAATGCTTGCCAAAATATGCTTGTGTGCACATGAAGTCCATTCGGGGTACGAGGTGCGCAGTTTCATTTTGTGCCCCCATTTCGCCGACGTGGAGTTTGTTGTACCCGTAAGAACCCGATGTATCGGCAAGTCTCACGCTGGATTGGATGGAGTCAAAATGCATGCTCCAGCAAGCGAGGCTATAGCATTCACGGTGTTTGGAACTCAGTTTCATTTTGTGCCTCGAATTCGTGCGAATAGAGTTCGTAGTACTAGACGGAACCCGTTGAGGAGGAAAGTTTCTGATACGGGGTTTGGGTTTTGATAGGCTAAGTTAACTTTTGCTACTTCGCCTTGTGTTCGCGCGTGTCGGCAAGACCGTCCGAACGCTTGTCTTCGGAACCCGACCGTCTTTCTGTTTCAGATTGAAACCTACATCTTTTATTCGCAATTGAGTTGCCGTTTATCTTGTTCTTGCCTGTTCTTCGAATGCCTGCAGGGACAGGTACCCTCGTGGTTAGGTTGACTGTGCTCCGACAAGGTCACGGCAACCTCCGGAGTTGGTGCATCGATCGCTAAGGCGCAACGTCCTTGGATGGATGTAGTCGGGTCGTCGACGTCATCTCCTTTCTCCAATCGAATCTACCACTTTCATCGAAAGATCGGGACCACTAGCGCTATCAAATAAGATAGGGCATATATAAAGTCTACTCGTGATGCCTGGCACCCAGTTCTAGTTTATGCCACGATTTCGTCCGCATGGAGTTTATAGTGCCCATCGGAGCCCGATATGGAGAATAGTTTCACACCGACTCAGATAGATTGGAATTGCATATCAAAATGAGCTGGGACACATATAAGGTCCATTCGGAGTGTTATATTTAGTGTCAATTTGGTCTGCACGGAGCGAAACCCGTTTTGGAGGGAACACTCACACCGGCTCGGATGAATTCGAAATGCATGCTGACATGAGCTAGGGCGCATATGAAGTCTGCTCACGGTGTCTGGAAGTTAGTTTCGACTCGTGTCACGATTTCGTCTGCATGGAGTTTATACTGCGCGTTGGAACCCGATATGGAGAATAGTAGCTTCACACCAACTCAGTTGGATTTGAAATGCACTCCGGAAATGAGCTGGGATGCGTATAAAGTCCATTCAGGGTGTTTGACACTCGGTTCCATCCTGTGCTCCAATTTCGTCCGCACGGTGGTCTATAGTACCCGTCGAAACCCGTCTTGGAGGAAACATTCACACTGGCTCAGATAGATTTGGAACGCTTTCCAAAATTCGCTAGGGCGCGTATGAAGTGCACTCAGGGTGTGTAGCATGAGTTTCATTTCGTACCTGGATTTCGTCTGCGTGGAGTTTGTAGTACCCGTCGAAACGCGACGCGCAGGAAAGTTTAACGCTGACTCGGATGGACTCAAAATGCGTACCCCAAGAAGCTGGGATGCACCTCAACTCCGTTCACAGTGTTTGACACTCAGTTTCATCTCGTGCCTCGAACTCATCCTCCTAGAGTTGATGTTGCCTGTCAGAACCCGTTGCGGTGGAAAGTTTCAGACCTCCTTAGACAGATTCGAAATGCATGCTAAAATAAGCTAGGGTATATATACGGAGTCCACTCGGGGTGTCTGGCACTCTGTTTCGTTTCGTGCCACGATTCCGTCCGTCTGGAGTTTATAGTGCCCATCAGAACCCGATTTGCATAACAGCTTCACACCGAATTAGACGGATTGGAAATGCATGCCCAAATATGCTAGGGATCATATAGAGTCCATTCTGGGAGTTTGACACTCAGCTACATTTCGTGTCTCGATTTTGTTTGTCCGCGTGGGGTTTAAAGTACCTGTCGGAACACATTTCAGCGAAAACATTCGCACCAGCACAGACAGATTCATAATGCTTGCCAAAATATGCTTGTGTGCACATGAAGTCCATTCGGGGTACGAGGTGCGCAGTTTCATTTTGTGCCCCCATTTCGCCGACGTGGAGTTTGTTGTACCCGTAAGAACCCGATGTATCGGCAAGTCTCACGCTGGATTGGATGGAGTCAAAATGCATGCTCCAGCAAGCGAGGCTATAGCATTCACGGTGTTTGGAACTCAGTTTCATTTTGTGCCTCGAATTCGTGCGAATAGAGTTCGTAGTACTAGACGGAACCCGTTGAGGAGGAAAGTTTCTGATACGGGGTTTGGGTTTTGATAGGCTAAGTTAACTTTTGCTACTTCGCCTTGTGTTCGCGCGTGTCGGCAAGACCGTCCGAACGCTTGTCTTCGGAACCCGACCGTCTTTCTGTTTCAGATTGAAACCTACATCTTTTATTCGCAATTGAGTTGCCGTTTATCTTGTTCTTGCCTGTTCTTCGAATACCTGCAGGGACAGGTACCCTCGTGGTTAGGTTGACTGTGCTCCGACAAGGTCACGGCAACCTCCGGAGTTGGTGCATCGATCGCTAAGGCGCAACGTCCTTGGATGGATGTAGTCGGGTCGTCGACGTCATCTCCTTTCTCCAATCGAATCTACCACTTTCATCGAAAGATCGGGACCACTAGCGCTATCAAATAAGATAGGGCATATATAAAGTCTACTCGTGATGCCTGGCACCCAGTTCTAGTTTATGCCACGATTTCGTCCGCATGGAGTTTATAGTGCCCATCGGAGCCCGATATGGAGAATAGTTTCACACCGACTCAGATAGATTGGAATTGCATATCAAAATGAGCTGGGACACATATAAGGTCCATTCGGAGTGTTATATTTAGTGTCAATTTGGTCTGCACGGAGCGAAACCCGTTTTGGAGGGAACACTCACACCGGCTCGGATGACTTCGAAATGCATGCTGACATGAGCTAGGGCGCATATGAAGTCTGCTCACGGTGTCTGGAAGTTAGTTTCGACTCGTGTCACGATTTCGTCTGCATGGAGTTTATACTGCACGTTGGAACCCCGATATGGAGAATAGTAGCTTCACACCAACTCAGATGGATTTGAAATGCACTCCGGAAATGAGCTGGGATGCGTATAAAGTCCATTCAGGGTGTTTGACACTCGGTTCCATCCTGTGCTCCGATTTCGTCCGCACGGTGGTCTATAGTACCCGTCGAAACCCGTCTTGGAGGAAACATTCACACCGGCTCAGATAGATTTGGAACGCTTTCCAAAATTCGCTAGGGCGCGTATGAAGTGCACTCAGGGTGTGTAGCATGAGTTTCATTTCGTACCTAGATTTCGTCTGCGTGGAGTTTGTAGTACCCGCCGAAACGCGACGCGCAGGAAAGTTTAACGCTGACTCGGATGGACTCAAAATGCGTACCCCAAGAAGCTGTGATGCACCTCAACTCCATTCACAGTGTTTGACACTCAGTTTCATCTCGTGCCTCGAACTCATCCTCCTAGAGTTGATGTTGCCTGTCAGAACCCGTTGCGGTGGAAAGTTTCAGACCTCCTTAGACAGATTCGAAATGCATGCTAAAATAAGCTAGGGTATATATACGGAGTCCACTCGGGGTGTCTGGCACTCTGTTTCGTTCCGTGCCACGATTCCGTCCGTCTGGAGTTTATAGTGCCCATCAGAACCCGATTTGCAGAATAGCTTCACACCGAATTAGACGGATTGGAAATGCGTGCCCAAATATGCTAGGGATCATATAGAGTGCATTGAGGGAGTTTGACACTCAGCTACATTTCGTGTCTCGATTTTGTTTGTCCGCGTGGGGTTTAAAGTACCTGTCGGAACACATTTTAGCGAAAACATTCGCACCGGCACAGACAGATTCAAAATGCTTGCCAAAATATGCTAGTGTGCACATGAAGTCCATTCGGGGTACGAGGTGCGCAGTTTCATTTTGTGCCCCCATTTCGCCGACGTGGAGTTTGTAGTACCCGTAAGAACCCGATGTATAGGCAAGTTTCACGCTGGCTTGGATGGAGTCAAAATGCATGCTCCAGCAAGCGAGGCTATTCCATTCACGGTGTTTGGCACTCAGTTTCATTTTGTGCCTCGAATTCGTGCGAATAGTGTTCATAGTACTAGACGGAACCCGTTGAGGAGGAAAGTTTCTGATACGGGGTTTGGGTTTTGATAGGCTAAGTTAACTTTTGCTACTTCGCCTTGTGTTCGCGCGTGTCGGCAAGACCGTCCGAACGCTTGTCTTCGGAACCCGACCGTCTTTCTCTTTCAGATTGAAACCTACATCTTTTATTCGCAATTGAGTTGCCGTTTATCTTGTTCTTGCCTGTTCTTCGAATGCCTGCAGGGACAGGTACCCTCGTGGTTAGGTTGACTGTGCTCCGACAAGGTCACGGCAACCTCCGGAGTTGGTGCATCGATCGCTAAGGCGCAACGTCCTTGGATGGATGTAGTCGGGTCGTCGACGTCATCTCCTTTCTCCAATCGAATCTACCACTTTCATCGAAAGATCGGGACCACTAGCGCTATCAAATAAGATAGGGCATATATAAAGTCTACTCGTGATGCCTGGCACCCAGTTCTAGTTTATGCCACGATTTCGTCCGCATGGAGTTTATAGTGCCCATCGGAGCCCGATATGGAGAATAGTTTCACACCGACTCAGATAGATTGGAATTGCATATCAAAATGAGCTGGGACACATATAAGGTCCATTCGGAGTGTTATATTTAGTGTCAATTTGGTCTGCACGGAGCGAAACCCGTTTTGGAGGAAACACTCACACCGGCTCGGATGAATTCGAAATGCATGCTGACATGAGCTAGGGCGCATATGAAGTCTGCTCACGGTGTCTGGAAGTTAGTTTCGACTCGTGTCACGATTTCGTCTGCGTGGAGTTTATACTGCGCGTTGGAACCCGATATGGAGAATAGTAGCTTCACACCAACTCTGTTGGATTTGAAATGCACTCCGGAAATGAGCTGGGATGCGTATAAAGTCCATTCAGGGTGTTTGACACTCGGTTCCATCCTGTGCTCCGATTTCGTCCGCACGGTGGTCTATAGTACCCGTCGAAACCCGTCTTGGAGGAAACATTCACACCGGCTCAGATAGATTTGGAACGCTTTCCAAAATTCGCTAGGGCGCGTATGAAGTGCACTCAGGGTGTGTAGCATGAGTTTCATTTCGTACCTAGATTTCGTCTGCGTGGAGTTTGTAGTACCCGCCGAAACGCGACGCGCAGGAAAGTTTAACGCTGACTCGGATGGACTCAAAATGCGTACCCCAAGAAGCTGGGATGCACCTCAACTCCATTCACAGTGTTTGACACTCAGTTTCATCTCGTGCCTCGAACTCATCCTCCTAGAGTTGATGTTACCTGTCAGAACCCGTTGCGGTGGAAAGTTTCAGACCTCCTTAACAGATTTGAAATGCATGCTAAAATAAGCTAGGGTATATATAAGGAGCCCACTCGGGGTGTCTGGCACTCTGTTTCGTTTCGTGCCACGATTCCGTCCGTCTGGAGTTTATAGTGCCCATCAGAACCCGATTTGCAGAATAGCTTCACACCGAATTAGACGGATTGGAAATGCGTGCCCAAATATGCTAGGGATCATATAGAGTGCATTGAGGGAGTTTGACACTCAGCTACATTTCGTGTCTCGATTTTGTTTGTCCGCGTGGGGTTTAAAGTACCTGTCGGAACACATTTTAGCGAAAACATTCGCACCGGCACAGACAGATTCAAAATGCTTGCCAAAATATGCTAGTGTGCACATGAAGTCCATTCGGGGTACGAGGTGCGCAGTTTCATTTTGTGCCCCCATTTCGCCGACGTGGAGTTTGTAGTACCCGTAAGAACCCGATGTATAGGCAAGTTTCACGCTGGCTTGGATGGAGTCAAAATGCATGCTCCAGCAAGCGAGGCTATTCCATTCACGGTGTTTGGCACTCAGTTTCATTTTGTGCCTCGAATTCGTGCGAATAGTGTTCGTAGTACTAGACGGAACCCGTTGAGGAGGAAAGTTTCTGATACGGGGTTTGGGTTTTGATAGGCTAAGTTAACTTTTGCTACTTCGCCTTGTGTTCGCGCGTGTCGGCAAGACCGTCCGAACGCTCGTCTTCGGAACCCGACCGTCTTTCTGTTTCAGATTGAAACCTACATCTTTTATTCGCAATTGAGTTGCCGTTTATCTTGTTCTTGCCTGTTCTTCGAATGCCTGCAGGGACAGGTACCCTCGTGGTTAGGTTGACTGTGCTCCGACAAGGTCACGGCAACCTCCGGAGTTGGTGCATCGATCGCTAAGGCGCAACGTCCTTGGATGGATGTAGTCGGGTCGTCGACGTCATCTCCTTTCTCCAATCGAATCTACCACTTTCATCGAAAGATCGGGACCACTAGCGCTATCAAATAAGATAGGGCATATATAAAGTCTACTCGTGATGCCTGGCACCCAGTTCCAGTTTATGCCACGATTTCGTCCGCATGGAGTTTATAGTGCCCATCGGAGCCCGATATGGAGAATAGTTTCACACCGACTCAGATAGATTGGAATTGCATATCGAAATGAGCTGGGGCACATATAAAGTCCATTCGGAGTGTTATATTTAGTCTCAATTTTGTCCGCACGGAGCAAAACCCGTTTTGGAGGAAACACTCACACCGGCTCGGATGAATTCGAAATGCGTGCTGACATGAGCTAGGGCGCATATGAAGTCTACTCACGGTGTCTGGATGTTAGTTTCGATTCGTGTCACGATTTCGTCTGCGTGGAGTTTATACTGCGTGTTGGAACCCGATATGGAGAATAGTAGCTTCACACCAACTCAGTTGGATTTGAAATGCACTCCGGAAATGAGCTGGGATGCGTATAAAGTCCATTCAGGGTGTTTGACACTCGGTTCCATCCTGTGCTCCGATTTCGTCCGCACGGTGGTCTATAGTACCCGTCGAAACCCGTCTTGGAGGAAACATTCACACCGGCTCAGATAGATTTGGAACGCTTTCCAAAATTCGCTAGGGCGCGTATGAAGTGCACTCAGGGTGTGTAGCAAGAGTTTCATTTCGTACCTAGATTTCGTCTGCGTGGAGTTTGTAGTACCCGCCGAAACGCGACGCGCAGGAAAGTTTAACGCTGACTCGGATGGACTCAAAATGCGTACCCCAAGAAGCTGGGATGCACCTCAACTCCATTCACAGTGTTTGACACTCAGTTTCATCTCGTGCCTCGAACTCATCCTCCTAGAGTTGATGTTACCTGTCAGAACCCGTTGCGGTGGAAAGTTTCAGACCTCCTTAACAGATTTGACATGCATGCTAAAATAAGCTAGGGTATATATAAGGAGTCCACTCGGGGTGTCTGGCACTCTGTTTCGTTTCGTGCCACGATTCTGTCCGTCTGGAGTTTATAGTGCCCATCAGAACCCGATTTGCAGAACAGCTTCACACCGAATTAGACGGATTGGAAATGCGTGCCCAAATATGCTAGGGATCATATAGAGTTCATTCAGGGTGTTTGACACTCAGCTACATTTCGTGTCTCGATTTTGTTTGTCCTCGTGTGGTTTAAAGTACCTGTCGGAACACATTTTAGCGAAAACATTCGCACCGGCACAGACAGATTCAAAATGCTTGCCAAAATATGCTAGTGTGCACATGAAGTCCATTCGGGGTACGAGGTGCGCAGTTTCATTTTGTGCCTCCATTTCGCCGACGTGGAGTTTGTAGTACCCGTAAGAACCCGATGTATCGGCAAGTCTCGCACTGGCTCGTATGGAGTCAAAATGCATGCCCCAGCAAGCGAGGCTATTCCATTCACGGTGTTTGGCACTCAGCTTCATTTTGTGCCTCGAATTCGTGCGAATAGAGTTCGTAGTACTAGACGGAACCCGTTGAGGAGGAAAGTTTCTGATACGGTGTTTGGGTTTTGATAGGCTAAGTTAACTTTTGCTACTTCGCCTTGTGTTCGCGCGTGTCGGCAAGACCGTCCGAACGCTCGTCTTCGGAACCCGACCGTCTTTCTGTTTCAGATTGAAACCTACATCTTTTATTCGCAATTGAGTTGCCGTTTATCTTGTTCTTGCCTGTTCTTCGAATGCCTGCAGGAACAGGTACCCTCGTGGTTAGGTTGACTGTGCTCCGACAAGGTCACGGCAACCTCCGGAGTTGGTGCATCGATCGCTAAGGTGCAACGTCCTTGGATGGATGTAGTCGGGTCGTCGACGTCATCTCGTTTCTGCAATCGAATCTACCACTTTCATCGAAAGATCGGGACCACTAGTGCTATCAAATAAGATAGGGCATATATAAAGTCTACTCGTGATGCCCGGCACCCAGTTCCAGTTTATGCCACGATTTCGTCCGCATGGAGTTTATAGTGCCCATCGGAGCCCGATATGGAGAATAGTTTCACACCGACTCAGATAGATTGGAATTGCATATCAAAATGAGCTGGGGCACATATAAGGTCCATTCGGAGTGTTATATTTGGTGTCAATTTGGTCTGCACGGAGCGAAACCCGTTTTGGAGGAAACACTCACACCGGCTCGGATGACTTCGAAATGCGTGCTGACATGAGCTAGGGCGCATATGAAGTCTACTCACGGTGTCTGGATGTTAGTTTCGATTCGTGTCACGATTTCGTCTGCGTGGAGTTTATACTGCGCGTTGGAACCCGATATGGAGAATAGTAGCTTCACACCAACTCAGTTGGATTTGAAATGCACTCCGGAAATGAGCTGGGATGCGTATAAAGTCCATTCAGGGTGTTTGACACTCGGTTCCATCCTGTGCTCCGATTTCGTCCGCACGGTGGTCTATAGTACCCGTCGAAACCCGTCTTGGAGGAAACATTCACACCGGCTCAGATAGATTTGGAACGCTTTCCAAAATTCGCTAGGGCGCGTATGAAGTGCACTCAGGGTGTGTAGCAAGAGTTTCATTTCGTACCTAGATTTCGTCTGCGTGGAGTTTGTAGTACCCGCCGAAACGCGACGCGCAGGAAAGTTTAACGCTGACTCGGATGGACTCAAAATGCGTACCCCAAGAAGCTGGGATGCACCTCAACTCCATTCACAGTGTTTGACACTCAGTTTCATCTCGTGCCTCGAACTCATCCTCCTAGAGTTGATGTTGCCTGTCAGAACCCGTTGCGGTGGAAAGTTTCAGACCTCCTTAGACAGATTCGAAATGCATGCTAAAATAAGCTAGGGTATATATACGGAGTCCACTCGGGGTGTCTGGCACTCTGTTTCGTTTCGTGCCACGATTCCGTCCGTCTGGAGTTTATAGTGCCCATCAGAACCCGATTTGCATAACAGCTTCACACCGAATTAGACGGATTGGAAATGCATGCCCAAATATGCTAGGGATCATATATAGTACCCGTCGAAAACCGTCTTGGAGGAAACATTCACACTGGCTCAGATAGATTTGGAACGCTTTCCAAAATTCGCTAGGGCGCGTATGAAGTGCACTCAGGGTGTGTAGCATGAGTTTCATTTCGTACCTAGATTTCGTCTGCGTGGAGTTTGTAGTACCCGCCGAAACGCGACGCGCAGGAAAGTTTAACGCTGACTCGGATGGACTCAAAATGCGTACCCCAAGAAGCTGGGATGCACCTCAACTCCATTCACAGTGTTTGACACTCAGTTTCATTTCGTGCCTCGAACCCATCCTCCTAGAGTTGATGTTACCTGTCAAAACCCGTTGCGGTGGAAAGTTTCAGACCTCCTTACACAGATTCGAAATGCATGCTAAAATAAGCTAGGGTATATATACGGAGTCCACTCGGGGTGTCTGGCACTCTGTTTCGTTTCGTGCCACGATTCCGTCCGTCTGGAGTTTATAGTGCCCATCAGAACCCGATTTGCAGAACAGCTTCACACCGAATTAGACGGATTGGAAATGCGTGCCCAAATATGCTAGGGATCATATAGAGTCCATTCAGGGTGTTTGACACTCAGCTACATTTCGTGTCTCGATTTTGTTTGTCCGCGTGGGGTTTAAAGTACCTGTCGGAACACATTTTAGCGAAAACATTCGCACCGGCACAGACAGATTCAAAATGCTTGCCAAAATATGCCAGTGTGCACATGAAGTCCATTCGGGGTACGAGGTGCGCGGTTTCACTTCGTGCCCCCATTTCGCCGACGTGGAGTTTGCAGTACCCGTAAGAACCTGATGTATAGGCAAGTTTCATGCTGGCTTGGATGGAGTCAAAATGCATGCTCCAGCAAGCGAGGCTATTCCATTCACGGCGTTTGGCACTCAGTTTCATTTTGTGCCTCGAATTCGTGCGAATAGAGTTCGTAGTACTAGACGGAACCCGTTGAGGAGGAAAGTTTCTGATACCGGGTTTGGGTTTTGATAGGCTAAGTTAACTTTTGCTACTTCGCCTTGTGTTCGCGCGTGTCGGCAAGACCGTCCGAACGCTTGTCTTCGGAACCCGGCCGTCTTTCTGTTTCAGATTGAAACCTACATCTTTTATTCGCAATTGAGTTGCCGTTTATCTTGTTCTTGCCTGTTCTTCGAATGCCTGCGGGGACAGGTACCCTCGTGGTTAGGTTGACTGTGCTCCGACAAGGTCACAGCAACCTCCGGAGTTGGTGCATCGATCGCTAAGGCGCAACGTCCTTGGATGGATGTAGTCGGGTCGTCGACGTCATCTCCTTTCTCCAATCGAATCTACCACTTTCATCGAAAGATCGGGACCACTAGCGCTATCAAATAAGATAGGGCATATATAAAGTCTACTCGTGATGCCTGGCACTCAGTTCTAGTTTATGCCACGATTTCGTCCGCATGGAGTTTATAGTGCCCATCGGAGCCCGATATGGAGAATAGTTTCACACCGACTCAGATAGATTGGAATTGCATATCAAAATGAGCTGGGGCACATATAAAGTCCATTCGGAGTGTTATATTTAGTCTCAATTTTGTCCGCACGGAGCAAAACCCGTTTTGGAGGAAACACTCACACCGGCTCGGATGACTTCGAAATGCATGCTGACATGAGCTAGGGCGCATATGAAGCCTACTCACGGTGTCTGGATGTTAGTTTCGATTCGTGTCACGATTTCGTCTGCGTGGAGTTTATACTGCGCGTTGGAACCCGATATGGAGAATAGTAGCTTCACACCAACTCAGATGGATTTGAAATGCTCACCAGAAATGAGCTGGGATGCGTATAAAGTCCATTCAGGGTGTTTGACACTCAGTTCCATCCTGTGCTCCGATTTCGTCCGCACGGTGGTCCATAGTACCCGTCGAAACCCGTCTTGGAGGAAACATTCACACTGGCTCAGATAGATTTGGAATGCTTTCCAAAATTCGCTAGGGCGCGTATGAAGTGCACTCAGGGTGTGTAGCATGAGTTTCATTTCGTACCTAGATTTCGTCTGCGTGGAGTTTGTAGTACCCGCCGAAACGCGACGCGCAGGAAAGTTTAACGCTGACTCGGATGGACTCAAAATGCGTACCCCAAGAAGCTGGGATGCACCTCAACTCCATTCACAGTGTTTGACACTCAGTTTCATTTCGTGCCTCGAACCCATCCTCCTAGAGTTGATGTTACCTGTCAGAACCCGTTGCGCTGGAAAGTTTCAGACCTCCTTAGACAGATTCGAAATGCATGCTAAAATAAGCTAGGGTATATATACGGAGTCCACTCGGGGTGTCTGGCACTCTGTTTCGTTTCGTGCCACGATTCCGTCCGTCTGGAGTTTATAGTGCCCATCAGAACCCGATTTGCAGAACAGCTTCACACCGAATTAGACGGATTGGAAATGCGTGCCCAAATATGCTAGGGATCATATAGAGTCCATTCAGGGTGTTTGACACTCAGCTACATTTCGTGTCTCGATTTTGTTTGTCCGCGTGGGGTTTAAAGTACCTGTCGGAACACATTTTAGCGAAAACATTCGCACCGGCACAGACAGATTCAAAATGCTTGCCAAAATATGCCAGTGTGCACATGAAGTCCATTCGGGGTACGAGGTGCGCGGTTTCACTTCGTGCCCCCATTTCGCCGACGTGGAGTTTGTAGTACCCGTAAGAACCCGATGTATAGGCAAGTTTCACGCTGGCTTGGATGGAGTCAAAATGCATGCTCCAGCAAGCGAGGCTATTCCATTCACGGCGTTTGGCACTCGGTTTCATTTTGTGCCTCGAATTCGTGCGAATAGAGTTCGTAGTACTAGACGGAACCCGTTGAGGAGGAAAGTTTCTGATACCGGGTTTGGGTTTTGATAGGCTAAGTTAACTTTTGCTACTTCGCCTTGTGTTCGCGCGTGTCGGCAAGACCGTCCGAACGCTTGTCTTCGGAACCCGGCCGTCTTTCTGTTTCAGATTGAAACCTACATCTTTTATTCGCAATTGAGTTGCCGTTTATCTTGTTCTTGCCTGTTCTTCGAATGCCTGCGGGGACAGGTACCCTCGTGGTTAGGTTGACTGTGCTCCGACAAGGTCACGGCAACCTCCGGAGTTGGTGCATCGATCGCTAAGGCGCAACGTCCTTGGATGGATGTAGTCGGGTCGTCGACGTCATCTCCTTTCTCCAATCGAATCTACCACTTTCATCGAAAGATCGGGACCACTAGCGCTATCAAATAAGATAGGGCATATATAAAGTCTACTCGTGATGCCTGGCACTCAGTTCTAGTTTATGCCACGATTTCGTCCGCATGGAGTTTATAGTGCCCATCGGAGCCCGATATGGAGAATAGTTTCACACCGACTCAGATAGATTGGAATTGCATATCAAAATGAGCTGGGGCACATATAAAGTCCATTCGGAGTGTTATATTTAGTCTCAATTTTGTCCGCACGGAGCAAAACCCGTTTTGGAGGAAACACTCACACCGGCTCGGATGACTTCGAAATGCATGCTGACATGAGCTAGGGCGCATATGAAGCCTACTCACGGTGTCTGGATGTTAGTTTCGATTCGTGTCACGATTTCGTCTGCGTGGAGTTTATACTGCGCGTTGGAACCCGATATGGAGAATAGTAGCTTCACACCAACTCAGATGGATTTGAAATGCTCACCAGAAATGAGCTGGGATGCGTATAAAGTCCATTCAGGGTGTTTGACACTCAGTTCCATCCTGTGCTCCGATTTCGTCCGCACGGTGGTCCATAGTACCCGTCGAAACCCGTCTTGGAGGAAACATTCACACTGGCTCAGATAGATTTGGAACGCTTTCCAAAATTCGCTAGGGCGCGTATGAAGTGCACTCAGGGTGTGTAGCATGAGTTTCATTTCGTACCTAGATTTCGTCTGCGTGGAGTTTGTAGTACCCGCCGAAACGCGACGCGCAGGAAAGTTTAACGCTGACTCGGATGGACTCAAAATGCGTACCCCAAGAAGCTGGGATGCACCTCAACTCCATTCACAGTGTTTGACACTCAGTTTCATTTCGTGCCTCGAACCCATCCTCCTAGAGTTGATGTTACCTGTCAGAACCCGTTGCGCTGGAAAGTTTCAGACCTCGTTAGACAGATTCGAAATGCATGCTAAAATAAGCTAGGGTATATATACGGAGTCCACTCGGGGTGTCTGGCACTCTGTTTCGTTTCGTGCCACGATTCCGTCCGTCTGGAGTTTATAGTGCCCATCAGAACCCGATTTGCAGAACAGCTTCACACCGAATTAGACGGATTGGAAGTGCGTGCCCAAATATGCTAGGGATCATATAGAGTCCATTCAGGGTGTTTGACACTCAGCTACATTTCGTGTCTCGATTTTGTTTGTCCGCGTGGGGTTTAAAGTACCTGTCGGAACACATTTTAGCGAAAACATTCGCACCGGCACAGACAGATTCAAAATGCTTGCCAAAATATGCCAGTGTGCACATGAAGTCCATTCGGGGTACGAGGTGCGCGGTTTCACTTCGTGCCCCCATTTCGCCGACGTGGAGTTTGTAGTACCCGTAAGAACCCGATGTATAGGCAAGTTTCACGCTGGCTTGGATGGAGTCAAAATGCATGCTCCAGCAAGCGAGGCTATTCCATTCACGGCGTTTGGCACTCGGTTTCATTTTGTGCCTCGAATTCGTGCGAATAGAGTTCGTAGTACTAGACGGAACCCGTTGAGGAGGAAAGTTTCTGATACCGGGTTTGGGTTTTGATAGGCTAAGTTAACTTTTGCTACTTCGCCTTGTGTTCGCGCGTGTCGGCAAGACCGTCCGAACGCTTGTCTTCGGAACCCGGCCGTCTTTCTGTTTCAGATTGAAACCTACATCTTTTATTCGCAATTGAGTTGCCGTTTATCTTGTTCTTGCCTGTTCTTCGAATGCCTGCGGGGACAGGTACCCTCGTGGTTAGGTTGACTGTGCTCCGACAAGGTCACGGCAACCTCCGGAGTTGGTGCATCGATCGCTAAGGCGCAACGTCCTTGGATGGATGTAGTCGGGTCGTCGACGTCATCTCCTTTCTCCAATCGAATCTACCACTTTCATCGAAAGATCGGGACCACTAGCGCTATCAAATAAGATAGGGCATATATAAAGTCTACTCGTGATGCCTGGCACTCAGTTCTAGTTTATGCCACGATTTCGTCCGCATGGAGTTTATAGTGCCCATCGGAGCCCGATATGGAGAATAGTTTCACACCGACTCAGATAGATTGGAATTGCATATCAAAATGAGCTGGGGCACATATAAAGTCCATTCGGAGTGTTATATTTAGTCTCAATTTTGTCCGCACGGAGCAAAACCCGTTTTGGAGGAAACACTCACACCGCCTCGGATGACTTCGAAATGCATGCTGACATGAGCTAGGGCGCATATGAAGCCTACTCACGGTGTCTGGATGTTAGTTT
>CM029637.1:37448410-37530889 GCA_017311315.1 Dendrocalamus latiflorus
CTCACTCCGCATGCGTTTTGTGAACTTCCGAGCCGGTGTTAAACTTTCCACCAAAACGGGCTCAGTGGGTGCTTTGAACTCCGTGCGAACGAAAACGCGGCACCGGAGCAAGACGCATCCCAAACACACCCAATGGACGTCATATGCACCCTAACTCACTCCGGCATGCGTTTCGTGAACTTCCGTGTCGTTGTTAAACTTTCCACCAAAGCGGGCTCGTCGGCGCTCTGAACTCAGTACGAACGAAAACGCGGCACCGGAAGAAAACGCGTCCCAAACACACCCAATGGACCTCATGTGCGGCCTAACTCACTCCGGCAGACGTTTCGTGAATTTTCGAGCCGGTGTTAAACTTTCCACCAAAACGGGCTCGTCGGGTGCTCTGAATTCCGTGCGAACGAAAACGCGGCAATGGAAGAAAACGTGTCGCAAACACACCCAATGGACCTCATATGCGCTCTAACTCACTCCCGCATGCGTTTTGTGAACTTCCGAGCCGGTGTTAAACTTTCCACCAAAACGAGCTCGTCGAGTGCTCTGAACTCCGTGCGAACGAAAAGCGGCACCGGAACGAAACGCATCCCAAACACAGCCAATGGACGTCATATGCGCACTCACTCCGGCATGCGTTTCGTGAACTTCCGAGCCGGTGTTAAACTTTCCACCGAAACGGGCTCGTCGGGTGCTCTGAACTCCGCGCGAACGAAAACGCAGCGCCGGATCGAAACGCGTCCCAAACACCCCCAATGGACATCATATGCGCCCTAACTCACTTCGGCATGCGTTTCGTGAACATCCGAGCCGGTGTTAAACTTTCCACCAAAACGGGCTCACTGGGTGCTCTGAACTCCGTGCGAACGAAAACGCGGCACCGGAGCAAGACGCCTCCCAAACACACCCAATGGACGTCATATGCGCTAACTCACTCCGGCATGCGTTTCGTGAACTTCTGAGTCGTTGTTAAACTTTCCACCAAGACGGGCTCGTCGGCGCTCTGAACTCAGTACGAACGAAAACGCGGCATCGGAAGAAAACGCGTCCCAAACACACCCAATGGACCTCATATGCGCCCTAACTCACTCCGGCATGCGTTTCGTGAACTTCGGAGCCGGTGTTAAACTTTCCACCAAAACGGGCTCGCTGGGTGCTCTGAACTCCGTGCGAACGAAAACGCGGCACCGGAGCAAGACGCATCCCAAACACACCCAATGGACGTCATATGCGCCTTAACTCACTCCGGCATGCGTTTCGTGAACTTCCGAGTCGTTGTTAAACTTTCCACCAAAACGGGCTCGTCGGCGCTCTGAACTCAGTACGAACGAAAACGCGGCACCGGAAGAAATCGCGTCCCAAACACACCCAATGGACCTCATATGCGCCCTAACTCACTCCGGCAGACGTTTCGTGAATTTTCAAGCCAGTGTTAAACTTTCCACCAAAACGGGCTCGTCGGGTGCTCTGAACTCCGTGCGAACGAAAACGCGGCAATGGAAGAAAACGTGTCGCAAACACACCCAATGGACCTCATATACGCTCTAACTCACTCCCGCATGCGTTTTGTGAACTTCCGAGCCGGTGTTAAACTTTCCACCAAAACGATGTCGTCGAGTGCTCTGAACTCCGTGCGAACGAAAAGCGGCACCGGAACGAAACGCATCCCAAACACAGCCAATGGACGTCATATGCGCCCTAACTCACTCCGGCATGCGTTTCGTGAACTTCCGAGCCGGTGTTAAACTTTCCACCAAAACGGGCTCGTCGGGTGCTCTGAACTCCGCGCGAACGAAAACGCAGCACCGGATCGAAACGCGTCCCAAACACGGGGACATCATATGCGCCCTGACTCACTCCGGCATGCGTTTTGTGAACTTCCGAGCCGGTGTTAAACTTTCCACCAAAACGGGCTGAGTGGGTGCTTTGAACTCCGCGCGAACGAAAACGCGGCACCGGAGCAAGACGCATCCCAAACACACCCAATGGACGTCATATGCACCCTAACTCACTCCGGCATGCGTTTCGTGAACTTCCGAGTCGTTGTTAAACTTTCCACCAAAGCGGGCTCGTCGGCGCTCTGAACTCAGTACGAACGAAAACGCGGCACCGGAAGAAAACGCGTCCCAAACACACCCAATGGACCTCATGTGCGGCCTAACTCACTCCGGCAGACGTTTCGTGAATTTTCGAGCCGGTGTTAAGCTTTCCACCAAAACGGGCTCGTCGGGTGCTCTGAATTCCGTGCGAACGAAAACGCGGCAATGGAAGAAAACGTGTCGCAAACACACCCAATGGACCTCATATGCGCTCTAACTCACTCCCGCATGCGTTTTGTGAACTTCCGAGCCGGTGTTAAACTTTCCACCAAAACGAGCTCGTCGAGTGCTCTGAACTCCGTGCGAACGAAAAGCGGCACCGGAACGAAACGCATCCCAAACACAGCCAATGGACGTCATATGCGCACTCACTCCGGCATGCGTTTCGTGAACTTCCGAGCCGGTGTTAAACTTTCCACCAAAACGGGCTCGTCGGGTGCTCTGAACTCCGCGCGAATGAAAACGCAGCACCGTATCGAAACGCGTCCCAAACACCCCCTATGGACATCATATGCGCCCTAACTCACTCCGGCATGCGTTTCGTGAACTTCCGAGCCGGTGTTAAACTTTCCACCAAAACGGGCTTAGTGGGTGCTCTGAACTCCGTGCGAACGAAAACGCGGCACCGGAGCAAGACGCCTCCCAAACACACCCAATGGACGTCATATGCGCCCTAACTCACTCCGGCATGCGTTTCGTGAACTTCCGAGTCGTTGTTGAACTTTCCACCAAAACGGGCTCGTCGGCGCTCTGAACTCAGTACGAACGAAAACGCGGCACCGGAAGAAAACGCGTCCCAAACACACCCAATGGACCTCATATGCGCCGTAACTCACTCCGGCATGCGTTTCGTGAACTTCCGAGCCGGTGTTAAACTTTCCACCAAAACGGGCTCGCTGGGTGCTCTGAACTCCGTGCGAACGAAAACGCGGCACCGGAGCAAGACGCATCCCAAACACACCCAATGGACGTCATATGCGCCCTAACTCACTCCGGCATGCGTTTCGTGAACTTACGAGCCGGTGTAAAACTTTCCACGAAAACGGGCTCGTCGGGTGCGTTGAACTCCGCGCGAACGAAAACGCAGCACCGGATCGAAACGCGTCCGAAACACGGGGACATCATATGCGCCCTAACTCACTCCGGCATGCGTTTCGTGAACATCCGAACCGGTGTTAAACTTTCCACCAAAACGGGCTCAGTGTGTGCTCTGAACTCCGTGCGAACGAAAACGCGGCACCGGAGCAAGACGCCTCCCAAACACACCCAATGGACCTCATATGCGCCCTAACTCACTCCGTCATGCGTTTCGTGAACTTCCGAGCCGGTGTTAAACTTTCCACCAAAACGGGCTCGCTGGGTGCTCTGAACTCCGTGCGAACGAAAACGCGGCACCGGAGCAAGACGCATCCCAAACACACCCAATGGACGTCATATGCGCCCTAACTCACTCCGGCATGCGTTTCGTGAACTTCCGAGTCGTTGTTAAACTTTCCACCAAAACGGGCTCGTCGGCGCTCTGAACTCAGTACGAACGAAAATGCGGCACCGGAAGAAAACGCGTCCCAAACACACCCAATGGACCTCATATGCGCCCTAACTAACTCCGGCATGCGTTTCGTGAACTTCCGAGCCGGTGTTAAACTTTCCTCCAAAACGGGCTCGTCGGGTGCTCTGAACTCCGCGCGAACGAAAACGCAGCGCCGGATCGAAACGCGTTCCAAACACCCCCAATAGACATCATATGCGCCCTAACTCACTCCGGCATGCGTTTCGTGAACATCCGAGCCGGTGTTAAACTTTCCACCAAAACGGGCTCACTGGGTGTGCTCTGAACTCCGTGCGAACGAAAACGCGGCACCGGAGCAAGACGCCTCCCAAACACACCCAATGGACGTCATATGCGCTAACTCACTCCGGCATGCGTTTCGTGAACTTCCGAGTCGTTAAACTTTCCACCAAGACGGGCTTGTCGGCGCTCTGAACTCAGTACGAACGAAAACGCGGCATCGGAAGAAAACGCGTCCCAAACACACCCAATGGACCTCATATGCGCCCTAACTCACTCCGGCATGTGTTTCGTGAACTTCCGAGCCGGTGTTAAACTTTCCACCAAAACGGGCTTGCTGGGTGCTCTGAACTCCGTGCGAACGAAAACGCGGCACCGGAGCAAGACGCATCCCAAACACACCCAATGGACGTCATATGCGCCCTAACTCACTCCGGCATGCGTTTCGTGAACTTCCGAGTCGTTGTTAAACTTTCCACCAAAACGGGCTCGTCGGCGCTCTGAACTCAGTACGAACGAAAACGCGGCACCGGAAGAAAACGCGTCCCAAACACACCCAATGGACCTCATATGCGCCCTAACTCACTCCGGCAAACGTTTCGTGAATTTTCGAGCCGGTGTTAAACTTTCCACCAAAACGGGCTCGTCGGGTGCTCTGAACTCCGTGCGAACGAAAACGCGGCAATGGAAGAAAACGTGTCGCAAACACACCCAATGGACCTCATATGCGCTCTAACTCACTCCCGCATGCGTTTTGTGAACTTCCGAGCCGGTGTTAAACTTTCCACCAAAACGAGCTCGTCGAGTGCTCTGAACTCCGTGCGAACGAAAAGCGGCACCGGAACGAAACGCATCCCAAACACAGCCAATGGACGTCATATGCGCCGTAACTCACTCCGGCATACGTTTCGTGAACTTTCGAGCCGGTGTTAAACTTTCCACCAAAACGGGCTCGTCGGGTGCTCTGAACTCCGCGCGAACGAAAACGCAGCACCGGATCGAAACGCGTCCCAAACACCCCAATGGACATCATATGCGCCCTAACTCACTCCGGCATGCGTTTCGTGAACTTCCGAGCCGGTGTTAAACTTTCCACCAAAACGAGCTCGCTGGGTGCTCTGAACTCCCTGCGAACGAAAACGCGGCACCGGAGCAAGACGCATCCCAAACACACCCAATGGACGTCATATGCGCCCTAACTCACTCCGGCATGCGTTTCGTGAACTTCCGAGTCTTTGTTAAACTTTCCACCAAAACGGGCTCGTCGGCGCTCTGAACTCAGTACGAACGAAAACGCGGCACCGGAAGAAAACGCGTCCCAAACACACCCAATGGACCTCATATGCGCCCTAACTCACTCCGGCAGACGTTTCGTGAATTTTCGAGCCGGTGTTAAACTTTCCACCAAAACGGGCTCGTCGGGTGCTCTGAACTCCGTGCGAACGAAAACGCGGCAATGGAAGAAAACGTGTCGCAAACACACCCAATGGACCTCATATGCGCTCTAACTCACTCCCGCATGCGTTTTGTGAACTTCCGAGCCGGTGTTAAACTTTCCACCAAAACGAGCTCGTCGAGTGCTCTGAACTCCGTGCGAACGAAAAGCGGCACCGGAACGAAACGCATCCCAAACACAGCCAATGGACGTCATATGCGCTGTAACTCACTCCGGCATACGTTTCGTGAACTTCCGAGCCGGTGTTAAACTTTCCACCAAAACGGGCTCGTCGGGTGCTCTGAACTCCGCGCGAACGAAAACGCAGCACCGGATCGAAACGCGTCCCAAACACCCCAATGGACATCATATGCGCCCTAACTCACTCCGGCAATATTTGTGACCTGCAAAAAAAATCAAAGGAACAATTAAAGCTAGTTCGGCCTTAAAAAAAAGAAGACAGCTGAAAAAAAAAGAAAAGAAAAAAAGAAAAAAAACATTGGCCGAATTTGGGTGAGTTCTTAGTCCTTAAATTCAGATTGTGTAATTTAATCTCTTGAGCAATCTCGTGCCCTTACATTCATATCATTGCAATTGGCTAGCATCTCTCCTAGTACTTGGTGCAAAACGAGCTATCTAATCTTTAATTTCAGATTGCCTCTAGTTAGCTCATTCCTTTGTTTGCATCGAGTCACATTGATCTTTGCGTGTGCGTTCATATACTTCACTTAAATCTTTTGGATCAGCACTTAGGCAAAGTATTCTAGCTTGGATTATTACTTAACTTTACAACATCAAGAATTTCAGATTGCTAGGATATACACTTTCATACCAAGCTCCACCATATAACCGTTGTTGTGCAAGTAGTGAACACTCTTAAATTCGCTTGATCATCACCGTGCTGTTGTCACCTCTACCAGGTGTAAGTTTTTATTGGCCTTAATTCACTTCGGAAGGGTAAGAACTTTACTTGGGAGAGAAAACAGTGAGATTGAGTGATTTCCATAAAAGCATTATTCTACATAGCTATTTGTTTCTTGCATAGCTAACCATGTCAGGAGAAGGAGAACACCATGATGAGACTGGTGAGACAAATGAAACTCAGGCATTCGTCAAGCAATATCAATTTGGAGCACTCCGTGAACACTTTCAACGTGAGCTACGCCAAGGACTCGATCAACTCCATGAGAAGCATGATGCTTTTGCTGATCAAATTGCAAGGGAGATGCAAAATATGGAGATACAAGCTGATGAAAATATGTGCCAATTGCGGGAGGACATTGGAGCCCTCACTAGGCTCATACAAGCTCGCAATGGAGGCGATGAAGCAAGTGTTCAAGGAGGAGAAGCTGCTGCGCATGTACCTCCTGCACCGCAACACCGAGTGGCGGCCAACGTGGTGCGTCCACCACAGCTCGGAGGACGAGGAGGAGGCCATGGAGGGCGTGGCCAAGGCCGAGGTGGAGGCCGTGGTGGCCATGGTGGTGCTGCACATGCGATGGAATGGGATGGTGATTTTGCCTTGCATTACAATGACCATTATCGTCGTCCACGCAATGAAGATGATGGATTGGGCAAGCTCAAGTTTTCCATGCCCAAGTTTGTAGGTGGAACTGATCCCGAGGAGTATCTCACTTGGGAATTGAAGGTTGACAAAATATTCCGTATGCATCACTATACAGATGAGAGAAAGATACAGTTGGCATCACTTGAATTTGAAGGCTATACTTTGGATTGGTGGGAACAAGTCATTACTCAAAGAGCTGAGAATGGAGAAGTCCCTATTGCATCATGGCAAGAGATGAAGCGAGAAATGAGAGCCCGTTTTGTTCCTCGTCATTACAAACGTGATCTATTTGATAAATTGCAGAATATGAAGCAGGGAGCACATTCTGTGGAGGAGTACTACAAGGAGATGGAGTTAGCCATGATTCGAGCCAAGGTGCAGGAACAAGAAGAGCAAACCATGGCACGCTTCCTCTCAGGTTTGAACCATCAAGTCAAAAGAATTGTCAATTTTCAGCCCTATAACAATCTTTATGAGTTAGTGCATCAAGCTACAAAGGCAGAACGACAATTGCAAGAGGATGCTAAGTTTGCAAGATCAACGTCCTTTGCTGCCCGTACATCGTCCAGCGGAGGAAGATATGGTTCCAAATCACAAATAAGCCAAAGAACAGCTCCAAGTGGTGGTTCAAGTTTTCGCCCATCATCTAGCAAGAAGGAAGAAGCCACTCCAAGTACAAGGAAGCCATTAAATCCAGCAGCTAGTGGTGCTTCTTCTGTGGGTTCTACAGCGAAGAGTAGCGGCATACAATGCTTCAAGTGCCTTGGTCGTAGTCATATGCAAAAGGATTGCCCAAATAACAAGGCGATGTTGATATTAGAGAATGGGGAATATGATTCTGCAAGTGAAGAAGAGAATGATCACCATGCTGATTTAGGGACATATGATGATGCACATGAGGAGGAACAAGACATAGAGTATTGTGATCCCGGTGTTGGTCCTATACTTGTGTGTGCGCCGACAGTGTTGAGTGTGCAACCAAAGCCTTCCCATGAACAGCGCTGCAATTTATTCCATACAAGAGCTCAAGTTAGCAAGGATGGCAAATTTTGCAAGGTAATCATTGATGGTGGGAGTTGTCATAATTTGGCTAGCAAGGAGCTTTGCAACAAACTTGGGTTGAAGTACAAGAAACACCCACACCCATATCAGATTCAGTGGCTGCATGAGAAAGGCTCATTGAATGTGGGATACACCGTGGATGTTGAATTTGAAATTGGCACTTATCGTGATACGGTGGAGTGTGATGTGGTGCCTATGGATGTATGTCACTTGCTACTAGGAAGGCCATGGCAATATGATCACGCTGTGCTTCATGATGGAAGAACTAATCAATACAAGTTTTGGTGGAAAAACAAACAAGTGGTGCTGCGACCGTTAACTCCTTCCCAAATTGTAAATGATAATGTACAAAAGATTGAAGTGCAAGTTGAGAGTGAGAAAGGGAGAGAACAAAAGAGTGTGATTCCACAAAAGGTGAGTGAGAGCCACAAACCAAAACCCAGAGGTAAAAGCAAGAGTGAGGGAGAGCAAAACTTAGTCATGATAGCCACCAAATCTGATCTAAAAGAGATGAAAGAAGATCCCGATTTGATGCACCTTGTATTGCTGTACAAGGATGCATTGCTTTCTACTAATGATTTAACATCTCTTCCAAGTGTTGTTTCTCATGTTTTGCAGGCTTATGACGATGTGTTTCCGGAGGAGGTGCCCGCTGGTCTACCACCTATTCGAGGCATTGAGCATCAAATTGACTTAGTCCCAGGAGCCCCTCTTCCCAACCGGCCACCGTACCGCACAAATCCAGAAGAAACAAAGGAGATTCAGCACCAAGTGCAAGCACTTTTGGACAAAGGGTACGTACGCGAGAGTCTTAGTCCTTGTGCCGTTCCTGTTATTCTTGTTCCTAAGAAAGATGGTACTTGGAGAATGTGCGTAGACTGTAGAGCTATTAACAACATAACTGTTCGCTATCGTCATCCTATTCCTAGGTTCTATGATATGCTTGATGAGTTAAGTGGTTCTACTATCTTTTCTAAGATTGACTTGCGTAGTGGCTACCATCAAAAAGAATGAAACATGGTGATGAATGGAAAACTGCTTTTAAAACGAAATTTGGCTTGTATGAATGGTTAGTGATGCCTTTTGGATTGTCCAACGCTCCTAGTACATTCATGCGCTTAATGAACCATGTTTTGAGACATTTCATTGGAAAATTTGTAGTAGTTTACTTTGATGATATTGATACGGGGTCGCCCGATCTTCTCGACGTAGGATGGATACTCACGGGAGTCTTGATGAATCGTAATGATCCTCCAATGCCAATGCAAGGGACGAACACTCTTTAATCCGCCAAAACACACTCGTGTTGATTTCGCCGACCACCAAGCGAAGATCAATCGTGCACCCAATTCCCAACGGAAAGGCTGAACGATCTTGATTGAAGAGAACGCTCCTAATTCCCTATGGAACTTCGGCAGCAATGCTAAACTCGAACAAACTTTAGTAGATTGATTTTTCTCAAACGTGGTCTAAGCCCTAAAGGCTGCCATTACAAGGCTTATATAGCCCCTTGGGACGTCCATATGGTCCCCAAACCAATTACAACTCAACCCTATATGGTTTTAGATACGAACTCTCATAAAAAGGAAACTACAGTTTTCACCCGTCATATTGTTTCTGTCATAACTTTTTATCCGCGACGAATTTGAAGGTGGGACCAGATCCTTTGCGTAGCCCTTGAAATTATCTTTCCAACGAGTACAAGAACACCTGAATCGGACTCCGTTTGTGAAAGTTATGGCCTTTTTAGTAACTGCCTGTCAGGCTGTCCCGAACCGAATCCGAGTTGAATCCTGAGTTGAATCCGAGTTTGAATTGGGTTGAGCACGTGGGAAGTCTGAATTTGGCTTGAAAATCTTATCCAAAACTTGTGGTTTAAGTCCTTGGGCTCCTCCCTTTTGCTCTCCCACTGCATGGGCTTCTTTCCTCTCATGACTCGTGGCCAATTGGTCCTTCTCCACTTGATCTTCTGTTGCTTCAAACCTGAGAACACATAACATATTTGCATGAGGTAGTACGCTATTCTCATCTAATGTAATAGAAGACTCTCTAAGAAACAAAAGCACCTGTTGTTGAAGTAGCTTAGCTCTTGCTCTTGTCATAGGACCTTTTGGAGCCTCATCACTAGCTTTGTCATGCACACTTGGAGTGGGTGAAGAATGTGTAATAGAGATGTCCTCATCATCCTCCCCCTCTTGAAAAGGAGTCGTCCTCGACTCTGTGCCATCTTGTCCAAAGAATGGTGATAAATCAGCAACATTAAAAGTAGTACTCACCCCGTAATCGTCTCCCGGAAGCTCTATCTTGTATGCGTTGTCATTGATCTTGGCAAGTACTTTAAAAGGACCATCACCACGGGGCATCAATTTTGATTTACGCTTCTCCGGAAAGCGTTCTTTGCGAAGATGCACCCATACTAAGTCACCTGGTTCAAATAGCATTTTCTTTCTAACCTTGTTAGCTTTAGAAGCATAAGCACGTACCTTCTTTTCAATTACCTCTTTAGTCTTTTCATGGAGCTTTTTCACAAAATCAGCACGCTTAGAAGCCTCCATATTTGTACGTTCTTGTAATGGAAGTGGCATCAAGTCAAGTGGCGTGATTGGTTTGAAACCATACACCACCTCAAATGGACACAATTGAGTTGTAGAATGCACCGCCCGATTATATGCAAATTCAACATGCGGTAGGCAATCTTCCCACTCTTTCAAATTCTTTTTGATCACCGTCCGCAGCAGCATTGAGAGTGTACGGTTCACCACCTCCGTCTGTCCATCTGTTTGTGGGTGACAAGTTGTTGAAAACAACAACTTTGTCCCAAGCTTGGCCCACAAAGTTTTCCAAAAGTAGCTCATGAACTTGACGTCACGATCGGAAACAATAGTTCTTGGCATTCCATGCAACCTCACAATCTCCCTGAAAAACAAGTCAGCTACATGCGACACATTGTCGCTCTTATGACAGGGAATAAAATGTGCCATTTTAGAAAACCGATCCACAACAACAAAGACTGAATCCCTCCCCCTCTTGGTCCTAGGTAATCCCAACACAAAATCCATGCTAATATCTTCCCAAGGAACACTAGGAATTGGAAGTGGAGTGTACAAACCATGTGGATTGAGTTTTGACTTTGCTTTATGGCTCTGATACCAAGATGATACGGGGTCGCCCGATCTTCTCGACGTCGCGCCTCATCTTTGGCCAATAGAAGTGATCGGCCAACATCATGTATGTCTTCTCTCTTCCAAAGTGACTCATCAATCCTCCTGCATGAGACTCCTGCAATAGTAGCAAACGCACAGAAGAATCTGGAACACATAGTTTGTTCATACGAAAGAGAAAACCATCATGAACATGAAACTTATCCCACCCTTTCCCATCTTTGCAATTAGAATATGGTGCCGAAAAGTCATGATCAGAAGCATACAAATCTTTCAAACTCTCTAGCCCTGGAACCTTTACTTCCAATTGAGTGAAAAGCACATGTTTTCTAGACAACGCATCAGCTACCACGTTTTCCTTGCCTTTCTTGTATTTAACAACATATGGAAAAGTTTCAATGAATTCAACCCACTTAGCATGTCTACGGTTCAGTTTAGCTTGTCCTTTCAAATATTTCAATGCTTCATGATCAGAATGAATGACAAATTCTTTAGGCCAAAGATAATGTTGCCAAGTCTCTAATGTGCGCACAAGAGCATACAATTCTTTGTCATAAACAGGATAATTCAATTGTGCACCATGAAGTTTCTCACTAAAATATGCAACAGGTTTTCTTTCTTGCATCAAAACACCACCAATACCTATCCCACTAGCATCACATTCAATCTCAAAAGTTTTAGTGAAATCAGGTAAAACAAGCAATGGTGCTTCAGTCAAACATTTCTTCAATTCAGCAAAAGCTTTGTCTTGTTTCCCTCCCCACTCAAAAGTGACTCCTTTTTTTGTTAATTCATTTAATGGGGCAGCAATGGTGCTAAAATCTTTCACAAAGCGGCGATAGAAGCTAGCAAGCCCATGGAAGCTACGAATTTGACTAACATTCACAGGAGTAGGCCAATTGCGAATAGCTTCAATTTTAGATTCATCAACTTCAATTCCATTAGCTGAAACAACATAGCCTAAGAACACCACTTTGTTTGTGCAAAAGGTACACTTCTCAAGGTTAGCATACAATTGTTCAGATCTTAGCACTTCTAGCACTTGCCTAACGTGTTCAACATGTTCTTCCAATGATCGGCTATATATCAAGATGTCATCAAAATATACTACCACGAATTTTCCAATGAAATGTCTCAAAACATGGTTCATTAATCGCATGAATGTACTAGGAGCATTAGATAATCCAAAAGGCATCACTAACCATTCATACAATCCAAATTTGGTTTTAAAAGCTGTCTTCCACTCATCACCATGTTTCATTCTAATCTGATGATATCCGCTACGCAAATCAATCTTAGAAAAGATAGTAGAACCACTCAATTCATCAAGCATATCATCTAACCTAGGAATAGGATGACGATAACGAATGGTGATATTGTTGATAGCCCTACAGTCTACGCACATTCTCCATGTACCATCTTTCTTAGGAACAAGAATGACAGGAACGGCACAAGGACTAAGACTTTCGCGTACGTACCCTTTTTCCATGAGCGCTTGCACTTGCCGCTGAATTTCTTTTGTTTCCTCCGGATTTGTGCGATACGGCGGCCGGTTGGGAAGTGGAGCTCCTGGTACCAAGTCAATTTGATGTTCGATGCCTCGAATGGGTGGTAGACCAGCAGGTACCTCCTCCGGAAAAACATCCTCATAATCCTGTAACACTTGAGAAACCACGCTAGGAAGAGAGGTTAAGTCATTAGTAGAAAGCAAGACATCTTTATACAGCAATACCAAATGCTCCAAAGTGGAATCATCTCTCATCGCTCTCAAATCAGATTTGGTGGCTATCATGACTAGCTTTGTCTCTCCCTCATCCTTTCTTTTTCCAATCAATTTTAGCTTGTGGCTCTCTCTCACCTTTTGTGGAATTGCATTCTTTTGCTCCTTCCCTTTCTCACTCTCTACTTTCACCTCAACTTTTTGCATGTTATCATGTATGATTTGAGAAGGAGTTAATGGCAGTAGCGTTATTTCCTTATTGTTCCACATGAATTTGTGCTGGTTAGTTCTACCATCATGAATAACAGAACGATCATATTGCCATGGCCTACCTAATAACAAGTGACATACTTCCATGGACACAACATCACATTCTACAGTATCACGATAAGAACCAATCTGAAAGCTAACATCAACAGTGTACCCAACATTCATGGAACCATCATTATTCAACCACTGAATTTGATATGGATGTGGGTGTTTCTTGTATTTCAATCCAAGTTTAGTGCAAAGTTCTTTGCTAGCTAGGTTGTGACAACTACCTCCATCAATAATAACTTTGCAACACTTACCATCTTTACTTACCTGAGCTTTTGTTTGGAAAAGGTTGCAGCGCTGTTCATGGTTGGATTTTGTTTGAACGCTCAACACCGAAGGGGTGCACACAAGGATAGGACCGGACTCAGGGTCACAATACCCATCCCTATGTGTTTCTTCTTCTCTTTCTTCCTCATGGCCATCCTCAAACGCCTGAAAGTCAGCAAGGTGCTCTCCATCTTCTTCTGCAGAATCATATTCTCCATTCTTAGTTACCAACATTACCTTGCTATTTGGGCAATCTTTTTGCATATGTCCGCGACCAAGACACTTGAAGCATTGGATGGAGCTACTCTTGGCCGTAGAACCAACAGAAGATGTTGAAGATGGGGCGGGTCCTCTTTTTGGAAAGGAAGGAGGGGTATTCTTGACACTCGGGGCAGCACGTGCACTAGGAGTAAAACTTCCACTAGATTGGTTAGTTTTAAACGAATTGAAACGAGATGTGGTTTTACCTCCTGTAGGTGCTGTACGGGGAGTGTAGGAAGATGATTTTGACACCCTCATGTCTTGTTGTACTTGCCTCTCAGCCTTAGTGGCTTGATGTACCAACTCCACCATGTTGTTGTAGGGTTGAAATTCGACAATTCGCTTGATGGAAGGTTGCAAACCAGCAAGGAAACGGGCCATAGTTTGCTCTTCTTGTTCATAAACATTAGCCCTTATCATAGCCATTTCCATCTCTTTGTAGTACTCCTCAATCGTGAAACTCCCTTGCTTCAAATTCTGCAATTTATCAAAAAGATCACGTTTGTAATGTTTAGGAACAAACCTTGCCCTCATATGGTACTTCATCTCTTCCCATGTAGTGATGGGTGGCTCATTGTTCTCCATCCTTTGGTTTTGCACTTGTTCCCACCAAACCAAGGCATAATCATTGAATTCTAGTCCCGCCATATGGATTTTCTTTTCTTCAGAATAGTTGTGCAAGCGGAACACCTTGTCCACCTTGAGTTCCCAAGTGAGGTATTCTTCGGGCTCATGTGTACCTGAAAACGAAGGCATTGTGAATTTAAGCTTACCAAATTTCTCCTCGTGTGGCCGTTCTTCGCCATAACGATTACGGCGGTGGTAGCCATCATCGTAGTGCAGAAAGTCATCGTCGTCAATGTGAAGTGCTCCCCCACCACGGCCTCCATGTCCATGGCCCCTCCCCGGACCATGGAAGCCGCCCCCTGCACCTCTCCCAGGCGGGGGTGGACGGACGGCGTTTGCCACCACGTGGTCTCGCCGTTGTTGTGCATCTTGGCCAGCTCGAGCAACGCCTGCTTCCTCATCTCGCGGAGGTATGCTACCCCCACGATGAACGCTGCCTTCCTCTTGTGGTGGTCGAAGGGCGCGCACCACGTCATTCACAATATTGGTACGTAGTACATTCATTTGTTGGTTCATCTCAATGCGCATGTCTTGTGTGGAGTTGTTGATCTCTGCCTTGAGTTGCTCCTCCAAAGCAGAAGTAGTGGCAGCGAACTCATTGCGCAAAGTTCCCCTCAAAGCTTGGAATTGAAAACGAGTCACCGGGGAATTCACACCATGCTCCTCTCCCATGTTGTTGTCGTCTCCACCTGACATGGTTAGTAGCACAAAGAAGACACAAAAACCACAAATATATGGGTAATATGTGAAGTCACTCAATCTCACTTTTCCTCAACCAAGTAAAGTTCTTACCTTTCCGAAGTGAATTGAGACAAAAAGAAACTTACACTTGGTGGTGGTTACAATAACAAGTGATGATCAAGCGGATTAAAAAGTGACTCACAATTGCACGGCAAAGGATATTTTGTGGAGCTTGGTAAGGAAGTATTTATCCTACACGATCTGAATTTCACGATGTTGTAAAATTAAGTAATAATCCAATCTAGAAAATATTGCCAATGTGCTGATCCAGAAGATATAAGTGAAATGTATGAACGCACACGCAAAGGTCAATGTGACTCAATGCAACAAAGGATTGAGCTAGATGGAAACAAATAGGAACAATAGCTCGTTTGCATCAAGTACTAGGAGAGACGCTAGCCAATTGCAATAACAAGAACAGAGGGCACAAGATTGCTCAAATCACTCACCCAAATAGGAGCTAGAACCACTCACCCAATCAGCCTTCTCTCTCTTTTTTTTTCCTCTCTTTTTTTTTTTGCTCACCTCTTTTTTTTTTTTTTTGCTACCTTGCCAATCACCCAAATATGTTCAACTCACTGTTCTGAGTCTATTAAGGTATATGGGTCACAAACTTTTGTGGAAGGTAAGGATATCTCTCTCTCTAAACTTTGAATTTTTTTTTTAATCGGCCGGAGTGGTGATGCACAAGCCCAATATTCAGCTATGAGTATTCAGGAGCAGCCCTCAATGCAATATCAATGACTAGTCTCAAGTATTCAAAGGATATAAGTGAAGCTCGTATGTGTGGTGTTTGGCCGTATGGTGTTCAAGGAAGCAAACGCGAATACTAACACCTCCTTAGAGTTGGTTTCGGATGGCAACGTGCAAACGGATTCGAAAGTGGACAGCTAGCCAAAACCGACTTGGATTCTAGAGCTGTACTCAGATTGATCTGAGAGGAGTTATGGATACGGACTCAACTTCAAGAGTAAATTGAATCTACCTTTTTTTTGTTTTATGGGGACACAAGATCAAGTTACGCGAAGGAACACAAAGATCAGCACGTAAACAAAATATCTAATGGATCAAGACCTAATAAAACTCACGAAAATAGCAGATGCAAAACTAGGGTTTGGATTTTTTTTTTGTGTTTTTGGTTCGTGGACTATAGGACAGCAAGTAATAACTGAAATTTAAAGGGATAAGATCCTACCGAGTAAACCGCGCTCTGATACCAAGATGATACGGGGTCGCCCGATCTTCTCGACGTAGGATGGATACTCACGGGAGTCTTGATGAATCGTAATGATCCTCCAATGCCAATGCAAGGGACGAACACTCTTTAATCCGCCAAAACACACTCGTGTTGATTTCGCCGACCACCAAGCGAAGATCAATCGTGCACCCAATTCCCAACGGAAAGGCTGAACGATCTTGATTGAAGAGAACGCTCCTAATTCCCTATGGAACTTCGGCAGCAATGCTAAACTCGAACAAACTTTAGTAGATTGATTTTTCTCAAACGTGGTCTAAGCCCTAAAGGCTGCCATTACAAGGCTTATATAGCCCCTTGGGACGTCCATATGGTCCCCAAACCAATTACAACTCAACCCTATATGGTTTTAGATACGAACTCTCATAAAAAGGAAACTACAGTTTTCACCCGTCATATTGTTTCTGTCATAACTTTTTATCCGCGACGAATTTGAAGGTGGGACCAGATCCTTTGCGTAGCCCTTGAAATTATCTTTCCAACGAGTACAAGAACACCTGAATCGGACTCCGTTTGTGAAAGTTATGGCCTTTTTAGTAACTGCCTGTCAGGCTGTCCCGAACCGAATCCGAGTTGAATCCTGAGTTGAATCCGAGTTTGAATTGGGTTGAGCACGTGGGAAGTCTGAATTTGGCTTGAAAATCTTATCCAAAACTTGTGGTTTAAGTCCTTGGGCTCCTCCCTTTTGCTCTCCCACTGCATGGGCTTCTTTCCTCTCATGACTCGTGGCCAATTGGTCCTTCTCCACTTGATCTTCTGTTGCTTCAAACCTGAGAACACATAACATATTTGCATGAGGTAGTACGCTATTCTCATCTAATGTAATAGAAGACTCTCTAAGAAACAAAAGCACCTGTTGTTGAAGTAGCTTAGCTCTTGCTCTTGTCATAGGACCTTTTGGAGCCTCATCACTAGCTTTGTCATGCACACTTGGAGTGGGTGAAGAATGTGTAATAGAGATGTCCTCATCAGATATTCTCATATATAGCCGCTGTTTGGATGATCATGTTGAACACATTAAACAAGTGCTAGAAGTGCTTAGGAAAGAATGCTTGTACGCCAATTTTGAGAAGTGTACTTTTTGCACTAGTAAGGTTGTGTTTCTAGGCTATGTTGTTTCAGCTCATGGAATTGAAGTGGATGAATCTAAAATTGAAGCTATTAGAAATTGGCCAATTCCTGTGAATGTTAGTCAAATTCGTAGCTTCCATGGGCTTGCTAGCTTTTATCGGCGATTTGTGAAAGACCTTAGCACCATTGCTGCCCCATTAAATGAATTAACTAAAAAGGGGGTGATTTTTTAGTGGGGAGAAAAACAAGACAGAGCTTTTGCTGAATTAAAAAAGTGTTTGACTGAAGCATCATTGCTTGCTTTACCTGATTTCACAAAAACTTTTGAGATTGAATGTGATACTAGTGGAATAGGTATTGGTGGTGTTTTGATGCAAGAAAGAAAACCTGTTGCATATTTCAGTGAGAAACTTCATGGTGCACAATTGAATTATCCTGTTTATGATAAAGAATTATATGCTCTTGTGCGTGTGTTGGAAACTTGGCAACATTATCTTTGGCCTAAGGAATTCATAATACATTCTGATCATGAATCTTTGAAATACTTAAAGGGCCAAGCGAAATTGAATCGTCGACATGCTAAGTGGGTAGAATTCATTGAGACCTTTCCGTACATTATTAAATATAAGAAAGGCAAAGAGAATGTGGTAGCTGATGCATTGTCACGAAAACATGTGCTTTTGACTCAGTTGGAGGTAAAGGTACCAGGGTTAGAATGTTTGAAAGATTTATATGTTTCCGATCATGAATTTGCAACTCCATATTCTAATTGCAAAGATGGGAAAGGGTGGGATAAGTTTCATATTAATGATGGTTTCCTCTTTCGCATGAATAAGCTATGTGTCCCGGAGTCCTTGGTGCGTTTGTTATTGTTGCAGGAATCTCATGCAGGAGGATTGATGGGGCATTTTGGGAGAGAGAAGACTTACATGATGTTGGCTGATCACTTCTATTGGCCAAAAATGAGGCGAGACGTCGAGAGGTTCGTTCAAAGATGTATCACATGTCATAAGGCAAAGTCAAAACTCAATCCACATGGTTTGTATACTCCACTTGCTGTTCCTAGTACTCCTTGGGAAGATATTAGCATGGATTTTGTATTAGGACTGCCTAGGACCAAGAGGGGAAGGGATTCAGTCTTTGTTGTTGTGGATAGGTTCTCTAAAATGGCACATTTTATTCCCTGTCATAAGAGCGACGATGCGTCGCATGTAGCTGACTTGTTTTTCAGGGAAATTGTGAGATTGCATGGAATGCCACGAACCATTGTTTCAGATCGTGACGTCAAGTTCATGAGCTACTTTTGGAAGACTTTGTGGGCCAAGCTTGGGACAAAGTTGTTGTTTTCCACGACTTGTCATCCACAAACAGATGGGCAAACGGAGGTGGTGAACCGCACACTTTTAACATTGCTACGTACCATGATAAAGAAGAACTTGAAAGAGTGGGAAGATTGTCTACCACATGTGGAGTTTGCATATAATAGGGCGGTACATTCTACAACTCAATTGTGTCCATTCGAGGTGGTGTATGGTTTCAAACCAATCACGCCACTTGATTTGCTTCCACTCCCACTACAAGAACGCGCAAATATGGAGGCTTTCTAAACGTGCTGATTTTG
Organism: Dendrocalamus latiflorus; assembly: GCA_017311315.1. NCBI lineage: Eukaryota > Viridiplantae > Streptophyta > Magnoliopsida > Poales > Poaceae > Dendrocalamus > Dendrocalamus latiflorus. Next base: position 37,467,396 of record CM029637.1, read on the forward strand.
TGAAAAAGCTCCATACCACAACCAAAGAGGTAATTGAAAAGAAGGTACGTGCTTATGATTCCAAAGTTAACAAGTCTAGAAAGAAAATGCTTTTTGCACCAGGTGATTTAGTGTGGGTACACCTTCGCAAAGACTGCTTTCCGGAGAAGCGTAGATCTAAATTGATGCCCCGTGGTGACGGACCTTTTAAAGTACTTGCCAAGATCAATGATAATGCATACAAGATAGAGCTTCCGGGAGACGACTATGGGGTGAGCACTACTTTTAATGTTGCTGATTTATCTCCATTCTTTGGGCAAGAAGACATCGAGTCGAGGCCGACTCCTTTTCAAGAGGGGGAGGATGATGAGGACATCCACATTACATATACATCTTCCACTCCAAGCACGCATGAGAATATCCAAGAACCAGAGGGCCCAATGACGAGGGCAAGAGCCAAGCGTTTAAACAAACAGGTGCTTTTGTTTCTTAAGGAGTTTTCTTTAATTGATGATGAACTTGGAATACTACCTCATGTTAGTGTTTTATGTATTCTTAGGTATGACTCATGTGAAGACTTGGGAGAGCAAAAGGGAGGAGCCAAAGGACTTAAAACTACAGGTTTTGGATAAGATTTTCAAGCCAAATTCGGACTTCCCACGTGCTCAGTCCAATTCAAACTCGGATTCAACTCATGATTCAATTCGGACTCGGTTCGGGACAGCCTGACAGACAGTTACTAAAAAGGCCATAACTTTCACAAACGGAGTCCGATTCAGGTGTTCTTGTACTCGTTGGAAAGATAATTTCAAGGGCTACGCAATGGATCTGGTCCCACTATCAAATTCATCACGGATAAAAATTTATGACCGAAACAATATGACGGGTGAAAAATATAGTTTCCTTTTTGCAAGAGTTCATATCTAAAACCATATAGGGTTGAGTTGTACTTGGTTTGGGGACCATATGGACATCCCAAGGGGCCATATGGTCCTTGGGATGTCCATATGGACCATATGGACATCCCAAGGACCATATCTAAAAATATAGTTATTGGCAGCCTTTAGGGCTCAGACCACTTTTGATAATAAAATACTCTTGTTCTTTCCGTTGGCTGAACCAACTTGAGGGAATTGGGAGTTCGCTGAAAATCAAGATCATTCAACCTTTCCGTTGGGAATTGGGTGCGCGATGGAACTTCATCGGTGGTCGTGAAGTTCAGCACGTGTGGTTGGGCGAATTATAGAGTGCTAACTCTTGCATTGGCAACGGGAGATCACTACGGTTCGTCGAATCCTCGTGAGTACCTTGATCCTACGTCGAGAAGATCGGGGACCCCGTATCATCGCAGAAGTGTTATCACAAAAGAGTGGAACACTGTCGATAACTAACCCAAAGTCCCGCAGGGTCGAAGCCATCCAAAGCACTTGACTACAGCAACTGGCTGTAGCAACGTACTCGGCCTCTGCGGTGGACTGTGCAACACCGGACTGCTTCCTCGAAGACCAGGAAACAAGAGAAGTGCTAATAAAATGGCAGGTGCCAGAAGTGCTCTTCCTATCTATCCTACAGCTAGCGAAGTCTGCATCCGAGAAGGCTCTCAAGGAAAGACAGGAGGAGGAAGAGTACCAGATACCATAATCAATGGTAGCTCGAAGGTACTGAAAAATGTGTTTCACCGCCTGGCGGTGAGATATGCGAGGAGAAGCCTGAAAGCGAGCACACAGACACACGGAGAAGTGTATGTCCGGTCTCGAGGCAGTGAGGTACAAGAGGGAGCCAATCATGCTGCGATACTCCTTCTGATCAACGGACTCGCCATCCTCATCTGGATCAAGATAGGCTGTAGAAGCCATGGGAGTCGACACAGGCTTACCATCACTCATGTGAAGCGTCTCAGAAGGTCACGAGTGTATTTTCCTTGATTCTGCTTGATTTGAAAGCCAAGGAAGAAGGTCAACTTCCCCATCATACTCATCTCAAACTCGGTGCTCATGACATCCGAGAACTGTGAAACCAGAGTATGGGAAGAGCCGCCAAAGATGATGTCATCCACATAAATCTGGACGAGCAGGAGATCAGTGCCATGCCGGCGGATGAACAAGGTCTTGTCAACTTTACCCATCTCAAAACCATGACTTAACAAGTAGGACTTAAACCTCTCATACCAAGCTCTAGGGCTTGCTTACAAAGCTTTGGAAAGCTTGAAGACATGGTTTGGGTATTTGGGGTTTTCGAAACCAGGAGGCTGTCAGATGTAGATCTCTTCCTCAATAAAGCCATTGAGAAAGGCACTCTTGATGTCCATCTGGTAAAGCTTGAAACCCTTAGAAGCTGCAAAGGCAAGCAGGATTCTAATGGCTTCAAGTCTAGCTACAGGGGCAAAGGTCTCCTCGAAATCTAGACCCTCAACCTGGGAAAACCCCTGAGCTACCAGTCGAGCCTTGTTTCGAATGACTACCCCATCCTCACTCTGCTTGTTTTTGAACACCCACTTGGTTCCAATGACATTGTGATCTCGCGGGGGCTCAACAAGCAACCAGACCTTGTTTCTCTCGAAATTCTCTAACCTCATGCATGGCATTGACCCAAGACTCATCGGAAAGAGCGTAAGAAACATCTTTGGGCTCAAAGGAGGCAATGAAAGTGATACGGGGTCGCCCGATCTTCTCGACGTAGGATGGATACTCACGGGAGTCTTGATGAATCGTAATGATCCTCCAATGCCAATGCAAGGGACGAACACTCTTTAATCCGCCAAAACACACTCGTGTTGATTTCGCCGACCACCAAGCGAAGATCTATCGTGCAACCAATTCCCAACAAAAGGCTGAACGATCTTGATTGAAGAGAACGCTCCTAATTCCCTTTGGAACTTCGGCAGCAATGCTAAACTCGAACAAACTTTAGTAGATTGATTTTTCTCAAACGTGGTCTAAGCCCTAAAGGCTGCCATTACAAGGCTTATATAGCCCCATGGGACGTCCATATGGTCCCCAAACCAATTACAACTCAACCCTATATGGTTTTAGATACGAACTCTCACAAAAAGGAAACTACAGCTTTCACCCGTCATATTGTTTCGTTCATAACTTTTTATCCGTGACGAATTTGATGGTGGGACCAGATCCATTGCGTAGCCCTTGAAATATCTTTCCAACGAGTACAAGAACACCTGAATCGGACTCCGTTTGTGAAAGTTATGGCCTTTTTAGTAACTGCCTGTCAGGCTGTCACGAGCCGAATCCGAGTTGAATCCTGAGTTGAATCCGAGTTTGAATTGGGTTGAGCACGTGGGAAGTCTGAATTTGGCTTGAAAATCTTATCCAAAACTTGTGGTTTAAGTCCTTGGGCTCCTCCCTTTTGCTCTCCCACTGCATGGACTTCTTTCCTCCTTGATTAACTGCATGTGCTGCTTGGCTTTCTCCTTTCCATTCCCATGGGCTTTGAGCTTTTTGTTCTTGGTAGCAATTTCACCTGACGATACTTAATGCGGCTCAATACTTCTTTCCAGTGAAACAATGTATTTGATTGAAAAGTACTAATCATGTCTGTATCCGCATCATCCTCCCCTTCTTCAAGAAAAGCTGTCCTCGGCTTTTGATAGCCTGAAATTGTATTAAACAAAGAATACAATGTGTATGCATGGTATATGTATTGGTCAGTTACACCCCTTCCGTCTTTCACATTATTATTACCTGGAGGTGTAGTAAGCAAAAAGAACAACACGTATGCGTGGTATATGTATGAATCAATTATTGTGTCATTCTCATTCTTACTGTTTTGCACAAACCAATTGATACTACAACAGCTATCAAATGCATATATTGCAATGTTTTTATTCACACCATTCTCCCCCATAAGAAAAACTCGACCTCGACTTTGAGAAGTACGTGGACAAGTCATTAATGGGCAAAACCAGATCAAACGGTTCAAATATGGAAGAGAAAATTTTAAGTGCCTTGCATGCTTCAACTGCGCTACTCTGATTATTTGTACATGATTGTTCATCGAAAGAGAAACAAGTAGGCACAAGAACTCTTTGTAAACAGCAAGCACTATTGTTAAACCTCATCTCATTGTGATCATGACGTGGTATAAAAGATTGTTTGTCCAAAATATGCAATTTCAAATCAGCAAGCTTTTCACATGTAATGCATATTCGATAAACATAAAAGTTGTCATCTACACCATAATCTCCGATCAAATTGAACTTATTGTGTAGGCATAGGAACTAACTAGTGATTTTAAACATGAAATTTCATGAACATTCTGAATGACACTAGATAGCTCTTTAGGATCATCGAAAATGATATAATATAAAGAATTATCTGGAGATATTCTAGCAAGAACTTCCTTATGAGTAATTAATTCCACATTATGTAAATTGACCAAAGAAATTTCAGAACATGGAATTTTCATTCGCACATATGAGTTCTCACAAGTACTCACCGTTTCACAATTAATTTTAGCACCAATATTGTTACCTTTGTTGTTCTCCTTAGTTGATGTAGGTGTTGTAGGTATTAAATCATCATGATGTAACAACGGGACAGCAAGTACTTCATCTTCAACCACAGTTATCTCCTCATCTTTGACTTCCAACGATGCCGGTTGTTGAATGTTTAACTCCTCATCTTCAATTTCAACCTGCACAATGTGAGAAACAACACTAGAAGTAGACATTAATGTGTTAGTTTCAAAATCAACCTCACTTTGTCTATTTTCTACTTCTCTCTTTTCTTTTGGTGTATGTCTCACACTCTCAATTTGGATGCTCTCAAACTCACATATGGTGGGATCACACAGCTCGCTCTTTTTAACACTCTCACTCAATTTGGCTATGTGGCTCTCATTCTCACATGGGTTTTGATGCATCTCAATTGTTGTATGTGTCATTGGGGTAGGACAGGATGTCTCCTTTACCGAAGGGAAAGTCCCATTCTCACATGACACACTAGTAGCAGCATAAGAATTGAAGAATGGACTTGGATAGAACTGTGGTGTATGCCTCTCCAAAAGTCTCTTCTCCTGCTCAATAGCGCAATTCACAAGGTCATGCATGCTACAAAAATATTTACCATGAAGTCCAGTGGCGATCTCAAAATTCAAGCCTTCTTTGAAATATGCCTTCTCCCTTAATGCACTTGTGACACCGGCACGACGCAATGCATGCTTCAACTCATAATAGTAATCTTGAACATTATTACTCCCTTGGGTGATATTCTCCAGATGGTGAAGCAATTCCTGTGCATAACAGGATGGCACAAACTCACTTCTCATGAACGCCTTCAAATCTAACCAAGATTTAATGAATTGCTTTCCAATTAGTTGTTGCCACCAACTATAAGCATAGTCTTCAAACTCTCTAGTGGCACGCATCACCTCTTGGGATTTGGGGAGCTTCTGAAATCTAATCACTTTCTCCATTCGCCATTCCCATTCAAGATACTCCTCTGGGTCATTACTGCCATAGAAAGGAACAAAGGTATCTTCTTCTTGTTGTGGTCGAAGTGCCCACACAATGTCATTCACGATATTTGTTTGTAACACCTTCATTTGTTGATTGAGCTCAATACGGAGATCTTGCATATCCGCCTTCAGTTGTCCCTCCATTACAGTTTCTTGTGTAATATACTTCTCAAGCAATGACGTTGCAAACGGTATCATAGTTTTCTTCGCCTCCTGTCATGGTTAGATTGTGCAAAGAAAACACAAAACCACAATATATGGATAATATGTGGAGTCACTCAATCTCGCTTTTCCTCTCCCAAGTAAAGTTTTTACCTTTCCGAAGTGAATTGAGACAAAAAGAAACTTACACTTGGTGGTGGTTACAATAACAAGTGATGATCAAGCGGATTTAAAAGTGACTCACAATTGCACGGCAAAGGGGGTTTTGTGGAGCTTGGTTAGGAAGTATTTATCCTACACAATCTGAATTTCTCGATGTTGTAAAATTAAGTAATAATGCAAGCTAGAAAATATTGCCTATGTGCTGATCCAATAGATATAAGTGAAGTGTATGAACGCACACGCAAAGATCAATGTGACTCAATGCAACAAAGGAATGAGCTAGATGGGAACAAATAGGAACAATAGCTCGCTTGCATCAAGTAAGAAAGACACTAGCCAATTGCAATAAGAAGAATAGAGGGCACCGGATTGCTCAAAAATTTTAATCACTCAAACTGGAAATATGGACTAGAACCACTCACCCAATCAGCCTTCCCTTCTTTTTTTTCGCTCTTTTTTTTCCTCGCCTCTTTTTTTTTGCTCACCTCTTTTTTTTCTATCTTGCCAATCACCCAAATATGTTCAACTCACTATTCTGAGTCTATTGAGGTACATGGGCCACAAACTTTTGATTTTTTTTGATCGGTCGGGATGAGTGATGCACAAGCCCTAATGTTCAGTTAGGAGTATTCAGGAGCAGCCCTCAATGCAATATCAATGACTAGTCTCAAGTATCAAAGGATATAAGTAAATCTCGTATGTATGGTGTTCAAGGAAGCCAATGCGAACACTAACACCTCCCTAGAGTTGGTTTCGGATGGCAACATCCACACGGATTCGGAAGTGGACAGCTAGCCAAAACCGACTTGGACTATAGGGTTGTACTCGGATTGATCTGGAAGGAGTTATGGACACAAGCTCAACTTCAAGAGTAAATTGAATCTACTTTTTTTTGTTTTATGGGGACACAAGATCAAGTTACGCGAAGGAACACAAAGATCAGCACGTAAACAAAAATTTCTAATGGATCAAGACTTAATAAAACTCACGAAAATAGCAGATGCGAAACTAGGGTTTGGATTTTTTTTTGTGTTTTCGGTTTTATGGACTATAGGACAGAAAGTAATAAACTGAAATTTAAAGGGATAAGATCCTACCAAGTTTGAGAATGAAACTGAGTGTCAAACATTCGCACCGGCACAGACAGATTCAAAATGCTTGCCAAAATATGCTAGTGTGCATATGAAGTCCATTCGGGGTACGAGGTGCGCAGTTTCATTTTGTGCCTCCATTTCGCCAACGTGGAGTTTGTAGTACCCGTAAGAACCCGATGTATAGGCAAGTTTCACACTGGCTTGGATGGAGTCAAAATGCATGCTCCAGCAAGCGAGGCTATTCCATTCACGGTGTTTGGCACTCAGTTTCATTTTGTGCCTCGAATTCGTGCGAATAGAGTTCGTAGTACTAGACGGAACCCGTTGAGGAGGAAAGTTTATGATACGGGGTTTGGGTTTTGATAGACTAGGTTAGCTTTTGCTACTTCGCCTGGTGTTCGCGCGTGTCGGCAAGACCGTCCGAATGCTAGTCTTCGGAACCCGACCGTCTTTCTGTTTCAGATTGAAACCTACAACTTTTATTCGCAATTGAGTTGCCGTTTATCTTGTTCTTGCCTATTCTTCGAATGCCTGCAGGAACAGGTACCCTCGTGGTTAGGTTGACTGTGCTCCGACAAGGTCACAGCAACCTCCGGAGTTGGCGCATCGATCGCTAAGGCGCAACGTCCTTGGATGGATGTAGTCGGGTCGTCAACGTCATCTCCTTTCTCCAATCAAATCTACCACTTTCATCGAAAGATCGGGACCACTAGTGCTATCAAATAAGATAGGGTATATATAAAGTCTGCTCGTGATGCCTGGCACTCCGTTCTAGTTTATGTCACGATTTCATCCGCATGGAGTTTATAGTGCCCATCGGAGCCCGATATGGAGAATAGTTTCACACCGACTCAGATAGATTGGAATTGCATATCAAAATGAGCTGGGGCACATATAAAGTCCATTCGGAGTGTTATATTTAGTCTCAATTTTGCCTGCACGGAGCAAAACCTGTCTTGGAGGAAACACTCACACCGGCATGGATGAATTCGAAATGCATGCTGACATGAGCTAGGGCGCATATGAAGTCTACTCACGGTGTCTGGAAGTTAGTTTCATTTCGTGTCACGATTTCGTCTGCATGGAGTTTATACTGCGCGTTGGAACCCGATATGGAGAATAGTAGCTTCACACCAACTCAGATGGATTTGAAATGAACACCAGAAATGAGCTGGAAATGAGTGTTTGACACTCAGTTCCATCCTGTGCTCCGATTTCGTCCGCACGGTGGTCTATAGTACACGTCGAAACCCGTCTCGGGGGAAACATTCAGACTGGCTCAGATAGATTTGGAACGCTTTCCAAAATTCGCTAGGGCGCGTATGAAGTGCACTCAGGGTGTGTAGCATGAGTTTCTTTTCGTAGCTAGATTTCGTCTGCGTGGAGTTTGTTGTACCCGTCGAAACGCGACGCGCAGGAAAGTTTAACGCTGACTCGGATGGACTCAAAATGCGTACCCCAAGAAGCTGGGATGCACTTCAAGTCGATTCACAGTGTTTGACACTCAGTTTCATTTCGTGCCTCGAACTCATCCTCATAGAGTTTATGTTACCTGTCAGAACCCGTTGCGGTGGAAAGTTTCAGACCTCCTTAGACAGATTCGAAATGCATGCTAAAATAAGCTTGGGTATATATACGGAGTCCACTCGGGGTGTCTGGCACTCTGTTTCATTTCGTGCCACGATTCCGTCCGTCTGGAGTTTATAGTGCCCATCAGAACCCGATTTGCAGAATAGCTTCACACCGAATTAGACAGATTGGAAATGCGTGCCCAAATATGCTAGGGATCATATAGAGTCCATTCAGGGTGTTTGACACCCAGCTACACTTCGTGTCTCGATTTGGTTTGTCCGCATGGGGTTTAAAGTACCTGTCGGAACACATTTTAGCGAAAACATTCGCACCGGCACAGACAGATTCAAAATGCTTGCCAAAATATGCTAGTGTGCATATGAAGTCCATTCGGGGTACGAGGCGCGCAGTTTCATTTTGTGCCTCCATTTCGCCAACGTGGAGTTTGTAGTACCCGTAAAACCCTATGTATAGGCAAGTTTCACTCTGGCTTGGATGGAGTCAAAATGCATGCTCTAGCAAGCGAGGCTATTCCATTCACGGTGTTTGGCACTCAGTTTCATTTTGTGCCTCGAATTCGTGCGAATAGAGTTCGTAGTACTAGACGGAACCTGTTGAGGAGGAAAGTTTCTGAGACGGGGTTTGGGTTTTGATAGACTAGGTTAGCTTTTGCTACTTCGCCTTGTGTTCGCGCGTGTCGGCAAGACCGTCCGAATGCTTGTCTTCGGAACCCGACCGTCTTTCTGTTTCAGATTGAAACCTACAACTTTTATTCGCAATTGAGTTGCCGTTTATCTTGTTCTAGCCTGTTCTTCGAATGCCTGCAGGAACAGGTACCCTCGTGGTTAGGTTGACTGTGCTCCGAGAAGGTCACAGCAACCTCCGGAGTTGGTGCATCGATCGCTAAGGCGCAACGTCCTTGGATGGATGTAGTCGGGTCATCAACGTCATCTCCTTTCTCCAATCGAATCTACCACTTTCATCGAAAGATCGGGACCACTAGTGCTATCAAATAAGATAGGGTATACATAAAGTCTGCTCGTGATGCCTGGCACTCAGTTCTAGTTTATGCCACGATTTCGTCCGCATGGAGTTTATAGTGCCCATCGGAGCCCGATATGGAGAATAGTTTCACACCGACTCAGATAGATTGGAATTGCATATCAAATGAGCTGGGGCACATATAAAGTCCATTCGGAGTGTTATATTTAGTCTCAATTTTGCCTGCACGGAGCAAAACCCGTCTTGGGAAACACTCACACCGGCATGCATGAATTCGAAATGCATGCTGACATGAGCTAGGGCGCATATGAAGTCTACTCACGGTGTCTGGAATTAGTTTCATTTCGTGTCACGATTTTGTCTGCGTGGAGTTTATACTGCGCGTTGGAACCCGATATGGAGAATAGTAGCTTCACACCAACTCAGATGGATTTGAAATGAACACCAGAAATGAGCTGGAAATGAGTGTTTGACACTCAGTTCCATCCTGTGCTCCAATTTCGTCCGCACGGTGGTCTATAGTACACATCGAAACCCGTCTTGGAGGAAACATTCACACTGGCTCAGATAGATTTGGAACGCTTTCCAAAATTCGCTAGGGCGCGAATAAAGTGCACTCAGGGTGTGTAGCATGAGTTTCATTTCGTAGCTAGATTTCGTCTGCGTGGAGTTTGTAGTACCCGTCGAAACGGGACGCGCAGGAAAGTTTAACGCTGACTCGGATGGACTCAAAATGCGTACGCCAAGAAGCTGGGATGCACTTCATGTCCATTCACAGTGTTTGACACTCAGTTTCATTTCGTGCCTCGAACTCATCCTCATAGAGTTTATGTTACCTGTCAGAACCCGTTGCGGTGGAAAGTTTCAGACCTCCTTAGACAGATTCGAAATGCATGCTAAAATAAGCTTGGGTATATATACGGAGTCCACTCGGGGTGTCTGGCACTCTGTTTCATTTCGTGCCACGATTCCGTCCGTCTGGAGTTTATAGTGCCCATCAGAACCCGATTTGCAGAATAGCTTCACACCGAATTAGACAGATTGGAAATGCGTGCCCAAATATGCTAGGGATCATATAGAGTCCATTCAGGGTGTTTGACACTCAGCTACACTTCGTGCCTCGATTTTGTTTGTCCGCATGGGGTTTAAAGTACCTGTCGGAACACATTTTAGCGAAAACATTCGCACCGGCACAGACATATTCAAAATGCTTGCCAAAATATGCTAGTGTGCATACGAAGTCCATTCGGGGTACGAGGTGCGCAGTTTCATTTTGTGCCTCCATTTCGACAATGTGGAGTTTGTAGTACCCGTAAGAACCCGATGTATAGGCAAGTTTCACACTGGCTCGGATGGAGTCAAAATGCTTGCTCCAGCAAGCGAGGCTATTCCATTTACGGTGTTTGGCACTCAGTTTCATTTTGTGCCTCGAATTCGAGCGAATAGAGTTCGTAGTACTAGACGGAACCCGTTGAGGAGGAAAGTTTCTGATACGGGGTTTGGGTTTTGATAGACTAGGTTAGCTTTTGCTACTTCGCCTCGTGTTCGCGCGTGTCGACAAGACCGTCCGAATGCTTGTCTTCGGAACCCAACCGTCTTTCTGTTTCAGATTGAAACCTACATCTTTTATTCGCAATTGAGTTGCCGTTTATCTTGTTCTAGCCTGTTCTTCGAATGCCTGCAGGAACAGGTATCCTCGTGGTTAGGTTGACTGTGCTCCGAGAAGGTCACAGCAACCTCCGGAGTTGGTGCATCGATCGCTAAGGCGCAACGTCCTTGGATGGATGTAGTCGGGTCGTCAACGTCATCTCCTTTCTCCAATCGAATCTACCACTTTCATCGAAAGATCGGGACCACTAGTGCTATCAAATAACATAGGGTATATATAAACTCTACACGTGATGCCTGGCACTCAGTTCTAGTTTATGCCACGATTTCGTCCGCATGGAGTTTATAGTGCCCTTCGGAGCCCGATATAGATAATAGTTTCACACCGACTCAGATAGATAGGAATTGCATATCAAAATGAGCTGGGGCACATATAAAGTCCATTCGGAGTGTTATATTTAGTCTCAATTTTGTCTGCACGGAGCAAAACCCGTTTTGGAGGAAACACTCACACCGGCTTGGATGAATTCGAAATGCATGCTGACATGAGCTAGGGCGCATATGAAGTCTACGCACGGTGTCTGGAAGTTAGTTTCATTTCGTGTCACGATTTCGTCTCCATGGAGTTTATACTGCGCATTGGAACCCGATATGGAGAATAGTAGCTTCACACCAACCGAGATGGATTTGAAATGCACACCTGAAATGAGCTGGGATGCGTATAAAGTCCATTCAGCGTGTTTGACACTCAGTTCCATCCTGTGCTCCGATTTCGTCCGCACGGTGGTCTATAGTACCAGTCGAAACCCTTCTTGGAGGAAACATTCACACTGGCTCAGATAGATTTGGAATGCTTTCCAAAATTCGCTAGGGCGCGAATGAAGTGCACTCAGGGTGTGTAGCATGAGTTTCATTTCGTATCTAGATTTCGTCTGCGTGGAGTTTGTAGTACCCGTCGAAACGCGACGCGCAGGAAAGTTTAACGCTGACTCGGAAGGACTCAAAATGCGTACCCCAAGAAGCTGGGATGCACTTCAAGTCCATTCACAGTGTTTGACACTCAGTTTCATTTCGTGCCTCGAACTCATCCTCATAGAGTTTATGTTACCTGTCAGAACCCGTTGCGGTGGAAAGTTTCAGACCTCCTTAGACAGATTCGAAATGCATGCTAAAATAAGCTTGGGTATATATACGGAGTCCACTCGGGGTGTCTGGCACTCTGTTTCATTTCGTGCCACGATTCCGTCCGTCTGGAGTTTATAGTGCCCATCAGAACCCGATTTGCAGAATAGCTTCACACCGAATTAGACAGATTGGAAATGCGTGCCCAAATATGCTAGGGATCATATAGAGTCCATTCAGGGTGTTTGACACTCAGCTACACTTCGTGTCTCGATTTTGTTTGTCCGCATGGGGTTTAAAGTACCTGTCGGAACACATTTTAGCGAAAACATTCGCACCGGCACAGACATATTCAAAATGCTTGCCAAAATATGCTAGTGTGCATACGAAGTCCACTCGGGGTACGAGGTGCGCAGTTTCATTTTGTGCCTCCATTTCGACAATGTGGAGTTTGTAGTACCCGTAAGAACCCGATGTATAGGCAAGTTTCACACTGGCTCGGATGGAGTCAAAATGCTTGCTCCAGCAAGCGAGGCTATTCCATTCACGGTGTTTGGCACTCAGTTTCATTTTGTGCCTCGAATTCGTGCGAATAGAGTTCGTAGTACTAGACGGAACCCGTTGAGGAGGAAAGTTTCTGATACGGGGTTTGGGTTTTGATAGACTAGGTTAGCTTTTGCTACTTCGCCTCGTGTTCGCGCGTGTCGGCAAGACCGTCCGAATGCTTGTCTTCGGAACCCGACCGTCTTTCTGTTTCAGATTGAAACCTACATCTTTTATTCGCAATTGAGTTGCCGTTTATCCTGTTCCTGCCTGTTCTTCGAATGCCTGCAGGAACAGGTACCCTCGTGGTTAGGTTGACTGTGCTCCGAGAAGGTCACAGCAACCTCCGGAGTTGGTGCATCGATCGCTAAGGCGCAACGTCCTTGGATGGATGTAGTCGGGTCGTCAACGTCATCTCCTTCCTCCAATCGAATCTACCACTTTCATCGAAAGATCGGGACCACTAGTGCTATCAAATAAGATAGGGTATACATAAAGTCTGCTCGTGATGCCTGGCACTCAGTTCTAGTTTATGCCACGATTTCGTCCGCATGGAGTTTATAGTGCCCATCGGAGCCCGATATGGAGAATAGTTTCACACCGACTCAGATAGATTGGAATTGCATATCAAAATGAGCTGGGGCACATATAAAGTCCATTCGGAGTGTTATATTTAGTCTCAATTTTGTCTGCACGGAGCAAAACCCGTTTTGGAGGAAACACTCACACCGGCTTGGATGAATTCGAAATGCATGCTGACATGAGCTAGGCGCATATGAAGTCTACGCACGGTGTCTGGAAGTTAGTTTCATTTCGTGTCACGATTTCGTCTCCATGGAGTTTATACTGCGAATTGGAACCCGATATGGAGAATAGTAGCTTCACACCAACCGAGATGGATTTGAAATGCACACCTGAAATGAGCTGGGATGCGTATAAAGTCCATTCAGCGTGTTTGACACTCAGTTCCATCCTGTGCTCCGATTTCGTCCGCACGGTGGTCTATAGTACCAGTCGAAACCCTTCTTGGAGGAAACATTCACACTGGCTCAGATAGATTTGGAATGCTTTCCAAAATTCGCTAGGGCGCGAATGAAGTGCACTCAGGGTGTGTAGCATGAGTTTCATTTCGTATCTAGATTTCGTCTGCGTGGAGTTTGTAGTACCCGTCGAAACGCGACGCGCAGGAAAGTTTAACGCTGACTCGGAAGGACTCAAAATGCGTACGCCAAGAAGCTGGGATGCACTTCAAGTCCATTCACAGTGTTTGACACTCAGTTTCATTTCGTGCCTCGAACTCATCCTCATAGAGTTTATGTTACCTGTCAGAACCCGTTGCGGTGGAAAGTTGCAGACCTCCTTAGACAGATTCGAAATGCATGCTAAAATAAGCTTGGGTATATATACGGAGTCCACTCGGGGTGTCTGGCACTCTGTTTCATTTCGTGCCACGATTCCGTCCGTCTGGAGTTTATAGTGCCCATCAGAACCCGATTTGCAGAATAGCTTCACACCGAATTAGACAGATTGGAAATGCGTGCCCAAATATGCTAGGGATCATATAGAGTCCATTCAGGGTGTTTGACACTCAGCTACACTTCGTGTCTCGATTTTGTTTGTCCGCATGGGGTTTAAAGTACCTGTCGGAACACATTTTAGCGAAAACATTCGCACCGGCACAGACATATTCAAAATGCTTGCCAAAATATGCTAGTGTGCATACGAAGTCCATTCGGGGTACGAGGTGCGCAGTTTCATTTTGTGCCTCCATTTCGACAATGTGGAGTTTGTAGTACCCGTAAGAACCCGATGTATAGGCAAGTTTCACACTGGCTCGGATGGAGTCAAAATGCTTGCTCCAGCAAGCGAGGCTATTCCATTCACGGTGTTTGGCACTCAGTTTCATTTTGTGCCTCGAATTCGTGCGAATAGAGTTCGTAGTACTAGACGGAACCCGTTGAGGAGGAAAGTTTCTGATACGGGGTTTGGGTTTTGATAGACTAGGTTAGCTTTTGCTACTTCGCCTCATGTTCGCGCGTGTCGGCAAGACCGTCCGAATGCTTGTCTTCGGAACCCGACCGTCTTTCTGTTTCAGATTGAAACCTACATCTTTTATTCGCAATTGAGTTGCCGTTTATCCTGTTCGTGCCTGTTCTTCGAATGCCTGCAGGAACAGGTACCCTCGTGGTTAGGTTGACTGTGCTCCGAGAAGGTCACAGCAACCTCCGGAGTTGGTGCATCGATCGCTAAGGCGCAACGTCCTTGGATGGATGTAGTCGGGTCGTCAACGTCATCTCCTTCCTCCAATCGAATCTACCACTTTCATCGAAAGATCGGGACCACTAGTGCTATCAAATAAGATAGGGTATACATAAAGTCTGCTCGTGATGCCTGGCACTCAGTTCTAGTTTATGCCACGATTTCGTCCGCATGGAGTTTATAGTGCCCATCGGAGCCCGATATGGAGAATAGTTTCACACCGACTCAGATAGATAGGAATTGCATATCAAAATGAGCTGGGGCACATATAAAGTCCATTCGGAGTGTTATATTTAGTCTCAATTTTGTCTGCACGGAGCAAAACCCGTTTTGGAGGAAACACTCACACCGGCTTGGATGAATTCGAAATGCATGCTGACATGAGCTAGGGCGCATATGAAGTCTACGCACGGTGTCTGGAAGTTAGTTTCATTTCGTGTCACGATTTCGTCTCCATGGAGTTTATACTGCGAATTGGAACCCGATATGGAGAATAGTAGCTTCACACCAACCGAGATGGATTTCAAATGCACACCTGAAATGAGCTGGGATGCGTATAAAGTCCATTCAGCGTGTTTGACACTCAGTTCCATCCTGTGCTCTGATTTCGTCCGCACGGTGGTCTATAGTACCAGTCGAAACCCTTCTTGGAGGAAACATTCACACTGGCTCAGATAGATTTGGAATGCTTTCCAAAATTCGCTAGGGCGCGAATGAAGTGCACTCAGGGTGTGTAGCATGAGTTTCATTTCGTATCTAGATTTCGTCTGCGTGGAGTTTGTAGTACCCGTCGAAACGCGACGCGCAGGAAAGTTTAACGCTGACTCGGAAGGACTCAAAATGCGTATGCCAAGAAGCTGGGATGCACTTCAAGTCCATTCACAGTGTTTGACACTCAGTTTCATTTCGTGCCTCGAACTCATCCTCATAGAGTTTATGTTACCTGTCAGAACCCGTTGCGGTGGAAAGTTGCAGACCTCCTTAGACAGATTCGAAATGCATGCTAAAATAAGCTTGGGTATATATACGGAGTCCACTCGGGGTGTCTGGCACTCTGTTTCATTTCGTGCCACGATTCCGTCCGTCTGGAGTTTATAGTGCCCATCAGAACCCGATTTGCAGAATAGCTTCACACCGAATTAGACAGATTGGAAATGCGTGCCCAAATATGCTAGGGATCATATAGAGTCCATTCAGGGTGTTTGACACTCAGCTACACTTCGTGTCTCGATTTTGTTTGTCCGCATGGGGTTTAAAGTACCTGTCGGAACACATTTTAGCGAAAACATTCGCACCGGCACAGACATATTCAAAATGCTTGCCAAAATATGCTAGTGTGCATACGAAGTCCATTCGGGGTACGAGGTGCGCAGTTTCATTTTGTGCCTCCATTTCGACAATGTGGAGTTTGTAGTACCCGTAAGAACCCGATGTATAGGCAAGTTTCACACTGGCTCGGATGGAGTCAAAATGCTTGCTCCAGCAAGCGAGGCTATTCCATTCACGGTGTTTGGCACTCAGTTTCATTTTGTGCCTCGAATTCGTGCGAATAGAGTTCGTAGTACTAGACGGAACCCGTTGAGGAGGAAAGTTTCTGATACGGGGTTTGGGTTTTGATAGACTAGGTTAGCTTTTGCTACTTCGCCTCGTGTTCGCGCGTGTCGGCAAGACCGTCCGAATGCTTGTCTTCGGAACCCAACCGTCTTTCTGTTTCAGATTGAAACCTACATCTTTTATTCGCAATTGAGTTGCCGTTTATCCTGTTCGTGCCTGTTCTTCGAATGCCTGCAGGAACAGGTACCCTCGTGGTTAGGTTGACTGTGGTCCGAGAAGGTCACAGCAACCTCCGGAGTTGGTGCATCGATCGCTAAGGCGCAACGTCCTTGGATGGATGTAGTCGGGTCGTCAACGTCATCTCCTTCCTCCAATCGAATCTACCACTTTCATCGAAAGATCTGGACCACTAGTGCTATCAAATAAGATAGGGTATACATAAAGTCTGCTCGTGATGCCTGGCACTCAGTTCTAGTTTATGCCACGATTTCGTCCGCATGGAGTTTATAGTGCCCATCGGAGCCCGATATGGAGAATAGTTTCACACCGACTCAGATAGATTGGAATTGCATATCAAAATGAGCTGGGGCACATATAAAGTCCATTCGGAGTGTTATATTTAGTCTCAATTTTGTCTGCATGGAGCAAAACCCGTTTTGGAGGAAACACTCACACCGGCTTGGATGAATTCGAAATGCATGCTGACATGAGCTAGGGCGCATATGAAGTCTACGCACGGTGTCTGGAAGTTAGTTTCATTTCGTGTCACGATTTCGTCTCCATGGAGTTTATACTGCGCATTGGAACCCGATATGGAGAATAGTAGCTTCACACCAACCGAGATGGATTTGAAATGCACACCTGAAATGAGCTGGGATGCGTATAAAGTCCATTCAGCGTGTTTGACACTCAGTTCCATCCTGTGCTCCGATTTCGTCCGCACGGTGGTCTATAGTACCAGTCGAAACCCTTCTTGGAGGAAACATTCACACTGGCTCAGATAGATTTGGAATGCTTTCCAAAATTCGCTAGGGCGCGAATGAAGTGCACTCAGGGTGTGTAGCATGAGTTTCATTTCGTATCTAGATTTCGTCTGCGTGGAGTTTGTAGTACCCGTCGAAACGCGACGCGCAGGAAAGTTTAACGCTGACTCGGAAGGACTCAAAATGCGTACGCCAAGAAGCTGGGATGCACTTCAAGTCCATTCACAGTGTTTGACACTCAGTTTCATTTCGTGCCTCGAACTCATCCTCATAGAGTTTATGTTACCTGTCAGAACCCGTTGCGGTGGAAAGTTGCAGACCTCCTTAGACATTTTCGAAATGCATGCTAAAATAAGCTTGGGTATATATACGGAGTCCACTCGGGGTGTCTGGCACTCTGTTTCATTTCGTGCCACGATTCCGTCCGTCTGGAGTTTATAGTGCCCATCAGAACCCGATTTGCAGAATAGCTTCACACCGAATTAGACAGATTGGAAATGCGTGCCCAAATATGCTAGGGATCATATAGAGTCCATTCAGGGTGTTTGACACTCAGCTACACTTCGTGTCTCGATTTTGTTTGTCCGCATGGGGTTTAAAGTACCTGTCGGAACACATTTTAGCGAAAACATTCGCACCGGCACAGACATATTCAAAATGCTTGCCAAAATATGCTAGTGTGCATACGAAGTCCATTCGGGGTACGAGGTGCGCAGTTTCATTTTGTGCCTCCATTTCGACAATGTGGAGTTTGTAGTACCCGTAAGAACCCGATGTATAGGCAAGTTTCACACTGGCTCGGATGGAGTCAAAATGCTTGCTCCAGCAAGCGAGGCTATTCCATTCACGGTGTTTGGCACTCAGTTTCATTTTGTGCCTCGAATTCGTGCGAATAGAGTTCGTAGTACTAGACGGAACCCGTTGAGGAGGAAAGTTTCTGATACGGGGTTTGGGTTTTGATAGACTAGGTTAGCTTTTGCTACTTCGCCTCGTGTTCGCGCGTGTCGGCAAGACCGTCGTCCGAATGCTTGTCTTCGGAACCCAACCGTCTTTCTGTTTCAGATTGAAACCTACATCTTTTATTCGCAATTGAGTTGCCGTTTATCCTGTTCGTGCCTGTTCTTCGAATGCCTGCAGGAACAGGTACCCTCGTGGTTAGGTTGACTGTGGTCCGAGAAGGTCACAGCAACCTCCGGAGTTGGTGCATCGATCGCTAAGGCGCAACGTCCTTGGATGGATGTAGTCGGGTCGTCAACGTCATTTCCTTTCTCCAATCGAATCTACCACTTTCATCGAAAGATCGGGACCACTAGTGCTATCAAATAAGATAGGGTATATATAAACTCTACACGTGATGCCTGGCACTCAGTTCTAGTTTATGCCACGATTTCGTCCGCATGGAGTTTATAGTGCCCTTCGGAGCCCGATATAGAAAATAGTTTCACACCGACTCAGATAGATAGGAATTGCATATCAAAATGAGCTGGGGCACATATAAAGTCCATTCGGAGTGTTATATTTAGTCTCAATTTTGTCTGCACGGAGCAAAACCCGTTTTGGAGGAAACACTCACACCGGCTTGGATGAATTCGAAATGCATGCTGACATGAGCTAGGGCGCATATGAAGTCTACGCACGGTGTCTGGAAGTTAGTTTCATTTCGTGTCACGATTTCGTCTCCATGGAGTTTATACTGCGCATTGGAACCCGATATGGAGAATAGTAGCTTCACACCAACCGAGATGGATTTGAAATGCACACCTGAAATGAGCTGGGATGCGTATAAAGTCCATTCAGCGTGTTTGACACTCAGTTCCATCCTGTGCTCCGATTTCGTCCGCACGGTGGTCTATAGTACCAGTCGAAACCCTTCTTGGAGGAAACATTCACACTGGCTCAGATAGATTTGGAATGCTTTCCAAAATTCGCTAGGGCGCGAAAGAAGTGCACTCAGGGTGTGTAGCATGAGTTTCATTTCGTATCTAGATTTCGTCTGCGTGGAGTTTGTAGTACCCGTCGAAACGCGACGCGCAGGAAAGTTTAACGCTGACTCGGAAGGACTCAAAATGCGTACGCCAAGAAGCTGGGATGCACTTCAAGTCCATTCACAGTGTTTGACACTCAGTTTCATTTCGTGCCTCGAACTCATCCTCATAGAGTTTATGTTACCTGTCAGAACCCGTTGCGGTGGAAAGTTTCAGACCTCCATAGACATTTTCGAAATGCATGCTAAAATAAGCTTGGGTATATATACGGAGTCCACTCGGGGTGTCTGGCACTCTGTCTCATTTCGTGCCACGATTCCGTCCGTCTGGAGTTTATAGTGCCCATCAGAACCCGATTTGCAGAATAGCTTCACACCGAATTAGACAGATTGGAAATGCGTGCCCAAATATGCTAGGGATCATATAGAGTCCATTCAGGGTGTTTGACACTCAGCTACACTTCGTGTCTCGATTTTGTTTGTCCGCATGGGGTTTAAAGTACCTGTCGGAACACATTTTAGCGAAAACATTCGCACCGGCACAGACATATTCAAAATGCTTGCCAAAATATGCTAGTGTGCATACGAAGTCCATTCGGGGTACGAGGTGCGCAGTTTCATTTTGTGCCTCCATTTCGACAATGTGGAGTTTGTAGTACCCGTAAGAACCCGATGTATAGGCAAGTTTCACACTGGCTCGGATGGAGTCAAAATGCTTGCTCCAGCAAGCGAGGCTATTCCATTCACGGTGTTTGGCACTCAGTTTCATTTTGTGCCTCGAATTCGTGCGAATAGAGTTCGTAGTACTAGACGGAACCCGTTGAGGAGGAAAGTTTCTGATACGGGGTTTGGGTTTTGATAGACTAGGTTAGCTTTTGCTACTTCGCCTCGTGTTCGCGCGTGTCGGCAAGACCGTCCGAATGCTTGTCTTCGGAACCCAACCGTCTTTCTGTTTCAGATTGAAACCTACATCTTTTATTCGCAATTGAGTTGCCGTTTATCCTGTTCGTGCCTGTTCTTCGAATGCCTGCAGGAACAGGTACCCTCGTGGTTAGGTTGACTGTGCTCCGAGAAGGTCACAGCAACCTCCGGAGTTGGTGCATCGATCGCTAAGGCGCAACGTCCTTGGATGGATGTAGTCGGGTCGTCAACGTCATCTCCTTTCTCCAATCGAATCTACCACTTTCATCGAAAGATCGGGACCACTAGTGCTATCAAATAAGATAGGGTATATATAAACTCTACACGTGATGCCTGGCACTCAGTTCTAGTTTATGCCACGATTTCGTCCGCATGGAGTTTATAGTGCCCATCGGAGCCCGATATGGAGAATAGTTTCACACCGACTCAGATAGATAGGAATTGCATATCAAAATGAGCTGGGGCACATATAAAGTCCATTCGGAGTGTTATATTTAGTCTCAATTTTGTCTGCACGGAGCAAAACCCGTTTTGGAGGAAACACTCACACCGGCTTGGATGAATTCGAAATGCATGCTGACATGAGCTAGGGCGCATATGAAATCTACGCACGGTGTCTGGAAGTTAGTTTCATTTCGTGTCACGATTTCGTCTCCATGGAGTTTATACTGCGCATTGGAACCCGATATGGAGAATAGTAGCTTCACACCAACCGAGATGGATTTCAAATGCACACCTGAAATGAGCTGGGATGCGTATAAAGTCCATTCAGCGTGTTTGACACTCAGTTCCATCCTGTGCTCCGATTTCGTCCGCACGGTGGTCTATAGTACCAGTCGAAACCCTTCTTGGAGGAAACATTCACACTGGCTCAGATAGATTTGGAATGCTTTCCAAAATTCGCTAGGGCGCGAATGAAGTGCACTCAGGGTGTGTAGCATGAGTTTCATTTCGTATCTAGATTTCGTCTGCGTGGAGTTTGTAGTACCCGTCGAAACGCGACGCGCAGGAAAGTTTAACGCTGACTCGGAAGGACTCAAAATGCGTACGCCAAGAAGCTGGGATGCACTTCAAGTCCATTCACAGTGTTTGACACTCAGTTTCATTTCGTGCCTCGAACTCATCCTCATAGAGTTTATGTTACCTGTCAGAACCCGTTGCGGTGGAAAGTTTCAGACCTCCTTAGACAGATTCGAAATGCATGCTAAAATAAGCTTGGGTATATATACGGAGTCCACTCGGGGTGTCTGGCACTCTGTTTCATTTCGTGCCACGATTCCGTCCGTCTGGAGTTTATAGTGCCCATCAGAACCCGATTTGCAGAATAGCTTCACACCGAATTAGACAGATTGGAAATGCGTGCCCAAATATGCTAGGGATCATATAGAGTCCATTCAGGGTGTTTGACACTCAGCTACACTTCGTGTCTCGATTTTGTTTGTCCGCATGGGGTTTAAAGTACCTGTCGGAACACATTTTAGCGAAAACATTCGCACCGGCACAGACATATTCAAAATGCTTGCCAAAATATGCTAGTGTGCATACGAAGTCCATTCGGGGTACGAGGTGCGCAGTTTCATTTTGTGCCTCCATTTCGACAATGTGGAGTTTGTAGTACCCGTAAGAACCCGATGTATAGGCAAGTTTCACACTGGCTCGGATGGAGTCAAAATGCTTGCTCCAGCAAGCGAGGCTATTCCATTCACGGTGTTTGGCACTCAGTTTCATTTTGTGCCTCGAATTCGTGCGAATAGAGTTCGTAGTACTAGACGGAACCCGTTGAGGAGGAAAGTTTCTGATACGGGGTTTGGGTTTTGATAGACTAGGTTAGCTTTTGCTACTTCGCCTCGTGTTCGCGCGTGTCGGCAAGACCGTCGTCCGAATGCTTGTCTTCGGAACCCAACCGTCTTTCTGTTTCAGATTGAAACCTACATCTTTTATTCGCAATTGAGTTGCCGTTTATCCTGTTCGTGCCTGTTCTTCGAATGCCTGCAGGAACAGGTACCCTCGTGGTTAGGTTGACTGTGGTCCGAGAAGGTCACAGCAACCTCCGGAGTTGGTGCATCGATCGCTAAGGCGCAACGTCCTTGGATGGATGTAGTCGGGTCGTCAACGTCATCTCCTTTCTCCAATCGAATCTACCACTTTCATCGAAAGATCGGGACCACTAGTGCTATCAAATAAGATAGGGTATATATAAACTCTACACGTGATGCCTGGCACTCAGTTCTAGTTTATGCCACGATTTCGTCCGCATGGAGTTTATAGTGCCCTTCGGAGCCCGATATAGAGAATAGTTTCACACCGACTCAGATAGATAGGAATTGCATATCAAAATGAGCTGGGGCACATATAAAGTCCATTCGGAGTGTTATATTTAGTCTCAATTTTGTCTGCACGGAGCAAAACCCGTTTTGGAGGAAACACTCACACCGGCTTGGATGAATTCGAAATGCATGCTGACATGAGCTAGGGCGCATATGAAGTCTACGCACGGTGTCTGGAAGTTAGTTTCATTTCGTGTCACGATTTCGTCTCCATGGAGTTTATACTGCGCATTGGAACCCGATATGGAGAATAGTAGCTTCACACCAACCGAGATGGATTTGAAATGCACACCTGAAATGAGCTGGGATGCGTATAAAGTCCATTCAGCGTGTTTGACACTCAGTTCCATCCTGTGCTCCGATTTCGTCCGCACGGTGGTCTATAGTACCAGTCGAAACCCTTCTTGGAGGAAACATTCACACTGGCTCAGATAGATTTGGAATGCTTTCCAAAATTCGCTAGGGCGCGAATGAAGTGCACTCAGGGTGTGTAGCATGAGTTTCATTTCGTATCTAGATTTCGTCTGCGTGGAGTTTGTAGTACCCGTCGAAACGCGACGCGCAGGAAAGTTTAACGCTGACTCGGAAGGACTCAAAATGTGTACGCCGAGAAGCTGGGATGCACTTCAAGTCCATTCACAGTGTTTGACACTCAGTTTCATTTCGTGCCTCGAACTCATCCTCATAGAGTTTATGTTACCTGTCAGAACCCGTTGCGGTGGAAAGTTTCAGACCTCCTTAGACAGATTCGAAATGCATGCTAAAATAAGCTTGGGTATATATACGGAGTCCACTCGGGGTGTCTGGCACTCTGTTTCATTTCGTGCCACGATTCCGTCCGTCTGGAGTTTATAGTGCCCATCAGAACCCGATTTGCAGAATAGCTTCACACCGAATTAGACAGATTGGAAATGCGTGCCCAAATATGCTAGGGATCATATAGAGTCCATTCAGGGTGTTTGACACTCAGCTACACTTCGTGTCTCGATTTTGTTTGTCCGCATGGGGTTTAAAGTACCTGTCGGAACACATTTTAGCGAAAACATTCGCACCGGCACAGACATATTCAAAATGCTTGCCAAAATATGCTAGTGTGCATACGAAGTCCATTCGAGGTACGAGGTGCGCAGTTTCATTTTGTGCCTCCATTTCGACAATGTGGAGTTTGTAGTACCCGTAAGAACCCGATGTATAGGCAAGTTTCACACTGGCTCGGATGGAGTCAAAATGCTTGCTCCAGCAAGCGAGGCTATTCCATTCACGGTGTTTGGCACTCAGTTTCATTTTGTGCCTCGAATTCGTGCGAATAGAGTTCGTAGTACTAGACGGAACCCGTTGAGGAGGAAAGTTTCTGATACGGGGTTTGGGTTTTGATAGACTAGGTTAGCTTTTGCTACTTCGCCTCGTGTTCGCGCGTGTCGGCAAGACCGTCCGAATGCTTGTCTTCGGAACCCGACCGTCTTTCTGTTTCAGATTGAAACCTACATCTCTTATTCGCAATTGAGTTGCCGTTTATCCTGTTCCTGCCTGTTCTTCGAATGCCTGCAGGAACAGGTACCCTCGTGGTTAGGTTGACTGTGCTCCGAGAAGGTCACAGCAACCTCCGGAGTTGGTGCATCGATCGCTAAGGCGCAACGTCCTTGGATGGATGTAGTCGGGTCGTCAACGTCATCTCCTTTCTCCAATCGAATCTACCACTTTCATCGAAAGATCGGGACCACTAGTGCTATCAAATAAGATAGGGTATACATAAAGTCTGCTCGTGATGCCTGGCACTCAGTTCTAGTTTATGCCACGATTTCGTCCGCATGGAGTTTATAGTGCCCATCGGAGCCCGATATGGAGAATAGTTTCACACCGACTCAGATAGATTGGAATTGCATATCAAAATGAGCTGGGGCACATAAAAAGTCCATTCGGAGTGTTATATTTAGTCTCAATTTTGTCTGCACGGAGCAAAACCCGTTTTGGAGGAAACACTCACACCGGCTTGGATGAATTCGAAATGCATGCTGACATGAGCTAGGGCGCATATGAAGTCTACGCACGGTGTCTGGAAGTTAGTTTCATTTCGTGTCACGATTTCGTCTCCATGGAGTTTATACTGCGAATTGGAACCCGATATGGAGAATAGTAGCTTCACACCAACCGAGATGGATTTGAAATGCACACCTGAAATGAGCTGGGATGCGTATAAAGTCCATTCAGCGTGTTTGACACTCAGTTCCATCCTGTGCTCCGATTTCGTCCGCACGGTGGTCTATAGTACCAGTCGAAACCCTTCTTGGAGGAAACATTCACACTGGCTCAGATAGATTTGGAATGCTTTCCAAAATTCGCTAGGGCGCGAATGAAGTGCACTCAGGGTGTGTAGCATGAGTTTCATTTCGTATCTAGATTTCGTCTGCGTGGAGTTTGTAGTACCCGTCGAAACGCGACGCGCAGGAAAGTTTAACGCTGACTCGGAAGGACTCAAAATGCGTACGCCGAGAAGCTGGGATGCACTTCAAGTCCATTCACAGTGTTTGACACTCAGTTTCATTTCGTGCCTCGAACTCATCCTCATAGAGTTTATGTTACCTGTCAGAACCCGTTGCGGTGGAAAGTTTCAGACCTCCTTAGACAGATTCGAAATGCATGCTAAAATAAGCTTGGGTATATATACGGAGTCCACTCGGGGTGTCTGGCACTCTGTTTCATTTCGTGCCACGATTCCGTCCGTCTGGAGTTTATAGTGCCCATCAGAACCCGATTTGCAGAATAGCTTCACACCGAATTAGACAGATTGGAAATGCGTGCCCAAATATGCTAGGGATCATATAGAGTCCATTCAGGGTGTTTGACACTCAGCTACACTTCGTGTCTCGATTTTGTTTGTCCGCATGGGGTTTAAAGTACCTGTCGGAACACATTTTAGCGAAAACATTCGCACCGGCACAGACATATTCAAAATGCTTGCCAAAATATGCTAGTGTGCATACGAAGTCCATTCGGGGTACGAGGTGCGCAGTTTCATTTTGTGCCTCCATTTCGACAATGTGGAGTTTGTAGTACCCGTAAGAACCCGATGTATAGGCAAGTTTCACACTGGCTCGGATGGAGTCAAAATGCTTGCTCCAGCAAGCGAGGCTATTCCATTCACGGTGTTTGGCACTCAGTTTCATTTTGTGCCTCGAATTCGTGCGAATAGAGTTCGTAGTACTAGACGGAACCCGTTGAGGAGGAAAGTTTCTGATACGGGGTTTGGGTTTTGATAGACTAGGTTAGCTTTTGCTACTTCGCCTCGTGTTCGCGCGTGTCGGCAAGACCGTCCGAATGCTTGTCTTCGGAACCCAACCGTCTTTCTGTTTCAGATTGAAACCTACATCTTTTATTCGCAATTGAGTTGCCGTTTATCCTGTTCGTGCCTGTTCTTCGAATGCCTGCAGGAACAGGTACTCTCGTGGTTAGGTTGACTGTGGTCCGAGAAGGTCACAGCAACCTCCGGAGTTGGTGCATCGATCGCTAAGGCGCAACGTCCTTGGATGGATGTAGTCGGGTCGTCAACGTCATCTCCTTTCTCCAATCGAATCTACCACTTTCATCGAAAGATCGGGACCACTAGTGCTATCAAATAAGATAGGGTATATATAAACTCTACACGTGATGCCTGGCACTCAGTTCTAGTTTATGCCACGATTTCGTCCGCATGGAGTTTATAGTGCCCTTCGGAGCCCGATATAGAGAATAGTTTCACACCGACTCAGATAGATAGGAATTGCATATCAAAATGAGCTGGGGCACATATAAAGTCCATTCGGAGTGTTATATTTAGTCTCAATTTTGTCTGCACGGAGCAAAACCCGTTTTGGAGGAAACACTCACACCGGCTTGGATGAATTCGAAATGCATGCTGACATGAGCTAGGGCGCATATGAAGTCTACGCACGGTGTCTGGAAGTTAGTTTCATTTCGTGTCACGATTTCGTCTCCATGGAGTTTATACTGCGCATTGGAACCCGATATGGAGAATAGTAGCTTCACACCAACTGAGATGGATTTCAAATGCACACCTGAAATGAGCTGGGATGCGTATAAAGTCCATTCAGCGTGTTTGACACTCAGTTCCATCCTGTGCTCCGATTTCGTCCGCACGGTGGTCTATAGTACCAGTCGAAACCCTTCTTGGAGGAAACATTCACACTGGCTCAGATAGATTTGGAATGCTTTCCAAAATTCGCTAGGGCGCGAATGAAGTGCACTCAGGGTGTGTAGCATGAGTTCCTGATGAGGCGATGGGGTCCCGATCTTCCGATAGGATGATAACTATCGATTTCGGTGGAGATGACTCTTGCGATCCGACTACAACCGTACGAGACGTCACTTGCGCCTTAGCAATCGCTGAACCACACCCAAGTCGTTATCAACCGTGCCAAGAACGCGGTTGACCTGACCACGAAGGTCTATTCCTGCATGCAATCGAAGACCAAGCAAGAACAAGGATAGTGAGCAACCTGAATTTGCTAGATATAAAAGTCGCACAAGGATAGTTGAGGTTCTGTAACACGAATCTGTTGGTCTAGCCGACACAAGAGAACGTGGAGTTTGCACAAGGGGCTAAACTGATCTAAACAAAACCTGAGTCCTAGAAACGGAGGCGGCGGCTCCTATATAGTGAAAACAACCAGGGGAGGCGTCCCAAAGGGTACACCCTAGGGTTACAAGGCCCATGGGCCCAAGTGGAGATGGCGCAGCACCCTTTTGACTCGGACTCAGAAACCTACGTGAATTGTTTTGATGATGCCGGCCGGCTTGGATAGAATTTGAAGATGAGGTTGGATCCATTGGAAAGTAGACTTGATAAGCTTTCCAGGAAGTACAAGAACGTCCCAAACGGAGTCCGTATGAGGAAGTTATGTCCGTTTAAACTTGCACCATTGCAGCAGTCCGAATCCGATTCCAGTACGTGACCAACGTGGACTCTTTTGACGATTGCGGCCGGCTCGGATAGTATTTGAAGATGAGGTTGGATCCGGTGGAAAGTAGACTTCATAAGCTTTCCATGAAGTACAAGAACGTCCCAAACGGAGTCCGTATGAGGAAGTTATGCCCGTTTGAACTTGGTACCATCGCAGCAGTCCGAGTCTGATTCCAAAACGTGTCCAACTCGAATTCGTGCTTGACTTGGTCCCAAAGTGACGTGGTGACCTCCATTATTCCTTCCATGCATGTCCAGGACTCCATGTCCCTTTCCTTCATCCTTTCCCAAGTTCCTAAGCACAATTAAATCACTTGCATTAGGTAGCGGTCTATTCTTAGTAACATATGAAGGCTGAAGAAACGAATTCACCTTTAGTTCAATCTTGATATTGGGCGCTATTGTCGTATGTGTTTGTGCCGTGGTCACATCATCCTCCCCTTCTTGATAGAAAACCGTCCTCGGTTTTAGCATATGTGTAGATTCACGTATTGCATGATCTTCATCATAAATGTCGGTACATAATAACAAACGCAACAAACTCTCATTATGTAATATCATAAGTTCTTTGTCAAACAAAGTGAAACCTCTTTGAAACGAGCTCACCTTATAATTTAAGCGATGCGTAGGAACTCTTGTAATTAGGACAACAAGCATAGCAAATATGGTTGTATCCATAGGGGTCATGTCCTCATCATCCTCCCCTTCTTGAAAACAAAGCCGTCCTCGGCTTTTGATAAACTGAAAGTATGGTAACAAAGAAGCCAAGGTGTATGCATGGTATATGTATATGTCATCCGTTTTAATGGTTCTTCGTTGTTGCACAATTAATGCTATAACACAGCAGCAATCATAAAAGCTCATTGTATTATTAACCCAAAAGTAATCATATATGTCAATGACCAAATTAAAATTTCTCACACAGCAATTATTGCAACTAGATTTGCAAATGTAAGTGAAGCATTTATGCAATTGAAATATCTGAAGTTGTAAACTTGAAGTGGTGGCACATATGGGCAAAGCTACAACTTTTGGAATTAAGTATAGTTCATCCATATAATCATATCCCAATGGAGCAATAGCAAATTTATCCAGCAAGGGTGAATAGATTTGTGTGTTCTTCCATAATTCATCATCTTTATTCAGATTGTCCATACTAGATGATGCAAAAAGAGATGAACACATAGACATTGGATGCATAACTCCCCTCTCATATTGAACAAGATTCAACACACAAGAATTGTTGTCTAAAACAGCAAGCTTCAATTCATCCATGTGATCACAAGTTATGCATATTCGATATACAAAAAATTGATTGTCTACACCATAATCTCCAATCAAATTAAACTTATACCCAGGGGTGTAGGCACTAAACAAGAATTTCGAACATGCAAGTTCAGAAACTTTCTCCATAGCACAATCCAAACTAACGGCCTCATTAAGCATGATATAGCACAATGCATCAGCAGGAGAAATTCTATCAAATACTTCCTTATGTGTAATTAATTCAACATGTGCAAAATTATGAGCATTTAGATCAGCACATGGTTCGTTCAAGTCAACACAAGGAATATCAAAAAATTGCACTACAGCAGGTATATACTCACAAGGTTGATCTATGTCTTGTTGTAGCACCAAATCAGTACCTTTGTCATTATCGTCCTCATCAGATACTGTAGGTACCTCAAACTTCTCCTCTAATGGCATAAGATGCACCAGATCATCCTTCACCTCTTCAAGTATCTCGGTGGTATCTGTAGATGGAGTAGGAACCAAAACAATATCAACATTTTCAATTACCTCAGGTTTCACCTTGCTTGTGACCGTGGGTGCTGGAAGTACAAAACGATGTCGCAATTTCTTTTTCATGTCCTCCCATGTGTATATATAGTGGAACTCGAGATTTGACCACCAATGTTGAACATCACCATCATTTCGTATCTAGATTTCGTCTGCGTGGAGTTTGTAGTACCCGTCGAAACGCGACGCGCAGGAAAGTTTAACGCTGACTCGGAAGGACTCAAAATGCGTACCCCAAGAAGCTGGGATGCACTTCAAGTCCATTCACAGTGTTTGACACTCAGTTTCATTTCGTGCCTCGAACTCATCCTCACAGAGTTTATGTTACCTGTCAGAACCCGTTGCGGTGGAAAGTTTCAGACCTCCTTAGACAGATTCGAAATGCATGCTAAAATAAGCTTGGGTATATATACGGAGTCCACTCGGGGTGTCTGGCACTCTGTTTCATTTCGTGCCACGATTCCGTCCGTCTGGAGTTTATAGTGCCCATCAGAACCCGATTTGCAGAATAGCTTCACACCGAATTAGACAGATTGGAAATGCGTGCCCAAATAAGCTAGGGATCATATAGAGTCCATTCAGGGTGTTTGACACTCAGCTACACTTCGTGTCTCGATTTTGTTTGTCCGCATGGGGTTTAAAGTACCTGTCGGAACACATTTTAGCGAAAACATTCGCACCGGCACAGACATATTCAAAATGCTTGCCAAAATATGCTAGTGTGCATACGAAGTCCATTCGGGGTACGAGGTGCGCAGTTTCATTTTGTGCCTCCATTTCGACAATGTGGAGTTTGTAGTACCCGTAAGAACCCGATGTATAGGCAAGTTTCACACTGGCTCGGATGGAGTCAAAATGCTTGCTCCAGCAAGCGAGGCTATTCCATTCACGGTGTTTGGCACTCAGTTTCATTTTGTGCCTCGAATTCGTGCGAATAGAGTTCGTAGTACTAGACGGAACCCGTTGAGGAGGAAAGTTTCTGATACGGGGTTTGGGTTTTGATAGACTAGGTTAGCTTTTGCTACTTCGCCTCGTGTTCGCGCGTGTCGGCAAGACCGTCCGAATGCTTTTCTTCGGTACCCAACCGTCTTTCTGTTTCAGATTGAAACCTACATCTTTTATTCGCAATTGAGTTGCCGTTTATCCTGTTCTTGCCTGTTCTTCGAATGCCTGCAGGAACAGGTACCCTCGTGGTTAGGTTGACTGTGCTCCGAGAAGGTCACAGCAACCTCCGGAGTTGGTGCATCGATCGCTAAGGCGCAACGTCCTTGGATGGATGTAGTCGGGTCGTCAACGTCATCTCCTTTCTCCAATCGAATCTACCACTTTCATCGAAAGATCGGGACCACTAGTGCTATCAAATAAGATAGGGTATATATAAACTCTACACGTGATGCCTGGCACTCAGTTCTAGTTTATGCCATGATTTCGTCCGCATGGAGTTTATAGTGCCCTTCGGAGCCCGATATAGAGAATAGTTTCACACCGACTCAGATAGATAGGAATTGCATATCAAAATGAGCTGGGGCACATATAAAGTCCATTCGGAGTGTTATATTTAGTCTCAATTTTGTCTGCACGGAGCAAAACCCGTTTTGGAGGAAACACTCACACCGGCTTGGATGAATTCGAAATGCATGCTGACATGAGCTATGGCGCATATGAAGTCTACGCACGGTGTCTGGAAGTTAGTTTCATTTCGTGTCACGATTTCGTCTCCATGGAGTTTATACTGCGCATTGGAACCCGATATGGAGAATAGTAGCTTCACACCAACTGAGATGGATTTGAAATGCACACCTGAAATGAGCTGGGATGCGTATAAAGTCCATTCAGTGTGTTTGACACTCAGTTCCATCCTGTGCTCCGATTTCGTCTGCACGGTGGTCTATAGTACCAGTCGAAACCCTTCTTGGAGGAAACATTCACACTGGCTCAGATAGATTTGGAATGCTTTCCAAAATTCGCTAGGGCGCGAATGAAGTGCACTCAGGGTGTGTAGCATGAGTTTCATTTCGTATCTAGATTTCGTCTGCGTGGAGTTTGTAGTACCCGTCGAAACGCGACGCGCAGGAAAGTTTAACGCTGACTCGGAAGGACTCAAAATCCGTACCCCAAGAAGCTGGGATGCACTTCAAGTCCATTCACAGTGTTTGACACTCAGTTTCATTTCGTGCCTCGAACTCATCCTCATAGAGTTTATGTTACCTGTCAGAACCCGTTGCGGTGGAAAGTTTCAGACCTCCTTAGACAGATTCGAAATGCATGCTAAAATAAGCTTGTGTATATATACGGAGTCCACTCGGGGTGTCTGGCACTCTGTTTCATTTCGTGCCACGATTCCGTCCGTCTGGAGTTTATAGCGCCCATCAGAACCCGATTTGCAGAATAGCTTCACACCGAATTAGACAGATTGGAAATGCGTGCCCAAATATGCTAGGGATCATATAGAGTCCATTCAGGGTGTTTGACACTCAGCTACACTTCGTGTCTCGATTTTGTTTGTCCGCATGGGGTTTAAAGTACCTGTCGGAACACATTTTAGCGAAAACATTCGCACCGGCACAGACATATTCAAAATGCTTGCCAAAATATGCTAGTGTGCATACGAAGTCCATTCGGGGTACGAGGTGCGCAGTTTCATTTTGTGCCTCCATTTCGACAATGTGGAGTTTGTAGTACCCGTAAGAACCCGATGTATAGGCAAGTTTCACACTGGCTCGGATGGAGTCAAAATGCTTGCTCCAGCAAGCGAGGCTATTCCATTCACGGTGTTTGGCACTCAGTTTCATTTTGTGCCTCGAATTCGTGCGAATGGAGTTCGTAGTACTAGACGGAACCCGTTGAGGAGGAAAGTTTCTGATACGGGGTTTGGGTTTTGATAGACTAGGTTAGCTTTTGCTACTTCGCCTCGTGTTCGCGCGTGTCGGCTAGACCGTCCGAATGCTTGTCTTCGGAACCCAACCGTCTTTCTGTTTCAGATTGAAACCTACATCTTTTATTCGCAATTGAGTTGCCGTTTATCCTGTTCTTGCCTGTTCTTCGAATGCCTGCAGGAACAGGTACCCTCGTGGTTAGGTTGACTGTGCTCCGAGAAGGTCACAGCAACCTCCGGAGTTGGTGCATCGATCGCTAAGGCGCAACGTCCTTGGATGGATGTAGTCGGGTCGTCAACGTCATCTCCTTTCTCCAATCGAATCTACCAC
The DNA here is from genome assembly GCA_017311315.1 of Dendrocalamus latiflorus. Lineage (NCBI taxonomy): Eukaryota > Viridiplantae > Streptophyta > Magnoliopsida > Poales > Poaceae > Dendrocalamus > Dendrocalamus latiflorus. Next base: position 37,500,103 of record CM029637.1, read on the forward strand.
ATTCATCGAAAGATCGGGACCACTAGTGCTATCAAATAAGATAGGGTATATATAAACTCTACACGTGATGCCTGGCACTCAGTTCTAGTTTATGCCACGATTTCGTCCGCATGGAGTTTATAGTGCCCTTCGGAGCCCGATATAGAGAATAGTTTCACACCGACTCAGATAGATAGGAATTGCATATCAAAATGAGCTGGGGCACATATAAAGTCCGTTCGGAGTGTTATATTTAGTCTCAATTTTGTCTGCACGGAGCAAAACCCGTTTTGGAGGAAACACTCACACCGGCTTGGATGAATTCGAAATGCATGCTGACATGAGCTAGGGCGCATATGAAGTCTACGCACGGTGTCTGGAAGTTAGTTTCATTTCGTGTCACGATTTCGTCTCCATGGAGTTTATACTGCGCATTGGAACCCGATATGGATTTGAAATGCACACCTGAAATGAGCTGGGATGCGTATAAAGTCCATTCAGTGTGTTTGACACTCAGTTCCATCCTGTGCTCCGATTTCGTCCGCACGGTGGTCTATAGTACCAGTCGAAACCCTTCTTGGAGGAAACATTCACACTGGCTCAGATAGATTTGGAATGCTTTCCAAAATTCGCTAGGGCGCGAATGAAGTGCACTCAGGGTGTGTAGCATGAGTTTCATTTCGTATCTAGATTTCGTCTGCGTGGAGTTTGTAGTACCCGTCGAAACGCGACGCGCAGGAAAGTTTAACGCTGACTCGGAAGGACTCAAAATCCGTACCCCAAGAAGCTGGGATGCACTTCAAGTCCATTCACAGTGTTTGACACTCAGTTTCATTTCGTGCCTCGAACTCATCCTCGTAGAGTTTATGTTACCTGTCAGAACCCGTTGCGGTGGAAAGTTTCAGACCTCCTTAGACAGATTCGAAATGCATGCTAAAATAAGCTTGGGTATATATACGGAGTCCACTCGGGGTGTCTGGCACTCTGTTTCATTTCGTGCCACGATTCCGTCCGTCTGGAGTTTATAGTGCCCATCAGAACCCGATTTGCAGAATAGCTTCACACCGAATTAGACAGATTGGAAATGCGTGCCCAAATATGCTAGGGATCATATAGAGTCCATTCAGGGTGTTTGACACTCAGCTACACTTCGTGTCTCGATTTTGTTTGTCCGCATGGGGTTTAAAGTACCTGTCGGAACACATTTTAGCGAAAACATTCGCACCGGCACAGACATATTCAAAATGCTTGCCAAAATATGCTAGTGTGCATACGAAGTCCATTCGGGGTACGAGGTGCGCAATTTCATTTTGTGCCTCCATTTCGACAACGTGGAGTTTGTAGTACCCGTAAGAACCCGATGTATAGGCAAGTTTCACACTGGCTCGGATGGAGTCAAAATGCTTGCTCCAGCAAGCGAGGCTATTCCATTCACGGTGTTTGGCACTCAGTTTCATTTTGTGCCTCGAATTCGTGCGAATAGAGTTCGTAGTACTAGACGGAACCCGTTGAGGAGGAAAGTTTCTGATACGGGGTTTGGGTTTTGATAGACTAGGTTAGCTTTTGCTACTTCGCCTCGTGTTCGCGCGTGTCGGCAAGACCGTCCGAATGCTTGTCTTCGGTACCCAACCGTCTTTCTGTTTCAGATTGAAACCTACATCTTTTATTCGCAATTGAGTTGCCGTTTATCCTGTTCTTGCCTGTTCTTCGAATGCCTGCAGGAACAGGTACCCTCGTGGTTAGGTTGACTGTGCTCCGAGAAGGTCACAGCAACCTCCGGAGTTGGTGCATCGATCGCTAAGGCGCAACGTCCTTGGATGGATGTAGTCGGGTCGTCAACGTCATCTCCTTTCTCCAATCGAATCTACCACATTCATCGAAAGATCGGGACCACTAGTGCTATCAAATAAGATAGGCTATATATAAAGTCTACTCGTGATGCCTGGCACTCAGTTCTAGTTTATGCCACGATTTCGTCCGCATGGAGTTTATCGTGCCCATCGGAGCCCGATATGGAGAATAGTTTCACACCGACTCAGATAGATTGGAATTGCATATCAAAATGAGCTGGGGCACAAATAAAGTCCATTCGGAGTGTTATATTTAGTCTCAATTTTGTCTGCACGGAGCAAAACCCGTTTTGGAGGAAACACTCACACCGGCTTGGATGAATTCGAAATGCATGCTGACATGAGCTAGGGCGCATATGAAGTCTACGCACGGTGTCTGGAAGTTAGTTTCATTTCGTGTCACGATTTCGTCTCCATGGAGTTTATACTGCGCATTGGAACCCGATATGGAGAATAGTAGCTTCACACCAACTGAGATGGATTTGAAATGCACACCTGAAATGAGCTGGGATGCGTATAAAGTCCATTCAGCGTGTTTGACACTCAGTTCCATCCTGTGCTCCGATTTCGTCCGCACGGTGGTCTATAGTACCAGTCGAAACCCTTCTTGGAGGAAACATTCACACTGGCTCAGATAGATTTGGAATGCTTTCCAAAATTCGCTAGGGCGCGAATGAAGTGCACTCAGGGTGTGTAGCATGAGTTTCATTTCGTATCTAGATTTCGTCTGCGTGGAGTTTGTAGTACCCGTCGAAACGCGACGCGCAGGAAAGTTTAACGCTGACTCGGAAGGACTCAAAATCCGTACCCCAAGAAGCTGGGATGCACTTCAAGTCCATTCACAGTGTTTGACACTCAGTTTCATTTCGTGCCTCGAACTCATCCTCGTAGAGTTTATGTTACCTGTCAGAACCCGTTGCGGTGGAAAGTTTCAGACCTCCTTAGACAGATTCGAAATGCATGCCAAAATAAGCTTGGGTATATATACGGAGTCCACTCGGGGTGTCTGGCACTCTGTTTCATTTCGTGCCACGATTCCGTCCGTCTGGAGTTTATAGTGCCCATCAGAACCCGATTTGCAGAATAGCTTCACACCGAGTTAGACAGATTGGAAATGCGTGCCCAAATATGCTAGGGATCATATAGAGTCCATTCAGGGTGTTTGACACTCAGCTACACTTCGTGTCTCGATTTTGTTTGTCCGCATGGGGTTTAAAGTACCTGTCGGAACACATTTTAGCGAAAACATTCGCACCGGCACAGACATATTCAAAATGCTTGCCAAAATATGCTAGTGTGCATACGAAGTCCATTCGGGGTACGAGGTGCGCAGTTTCATTTTGTGCCTCCATTTCGACAACGTGGAGTTTGTAGTACCCGTAAGAACCCGATGTATAGGCAAGTTTCACACTGGCTCGGATGGAGTCAAAATGCTTGCTCCAGCAAGCGAGGCTATTCCATTCACGGTGTTTGGCACTCAGTTTCATTTTGTGCCTCGAATTCGTGCGAATAGAGTTCGTAGTACTAGACGGAACCCGTTGAGGAGGAAAGTTTCTGACACGGGGTTTGGGTTTTGATAGACTAGGTTAGCTTTTGCTACTTCGCCTCGTGTTCGCGCGTGTCGGCAAGACCGTCCGAATGCTTGTCTTCGGTACCCGACCGTCTTTCTGTTTCAGATTGAAACCTACATCTTTTATTCGCAATTGAGTTGCCGTTTATCCTGTTCTTGCCTGTTCTTCGAATGCCTGCAGGAACAGGTACCCTCGTGGTTAGGTTGACTGTGCTCCGAGAAGGTCACAGCAACCTCCGGAGTTGGTGCATCGATCGCTAAGGCGCAACGTCCTTGGATGGATGTAGTCGGGTCGTCAACGTCATCTCCTTTCTCCAATCGAATCTACCACAATCATCGAAAGATCGGGACCACTAGTGCTATCAAATAAGATAGGGTATATATAAACTCTACACGTGATGCCTGGCACTCAGTTCTAGTTTATGCCACGATTTCGTCCGCATGGAGTTTATAGTGCCCTTCGGAGCCCGATATAGAGAATAGTTTCACACCGACTCAGATAGATAGGAATTGCATATCAAAATGAGCTGGGGCACATATAAAGTCCGTTCGGAGTGTTATATTTAGTCTCAATTTTGTCTGCACGGAGCAAAACCCGTTTTGGAGGAAACACTCACACCGGCTTGGATGAATTCGAAATGCATGCTGACATGAGCTAGGGCGCATATGAAGTCTACGCACGGTGTCTGGAAGTTAGTTTCAATTCGTGTCACGATTTCGTCTCCATGGAGTTTATACTGCGCATTGGAACCCGATATGGAGAATAGTAGCTTCACACCAACTGAGATGGATTTGAAATGCACACCTGAAATGAGCTGGGATGCGTATAAAGTCCATTCAGTGTGTTTGACACTCAGTTCCATCCTGTGCTCCGATTTCGTCCGCACGGTGGTCTATAGTACCAGTCGAAACCCTTCTTGGAGGAAACATTCACACTGGCTCAGATAGATTTGGAATGCTTTCCAAAATTCGCTAGGGCGCGAATGAAGTGCACTCAGGGTGTGTAGCATGAGTTTCATTTCGTATCTAGATTTCGTCTGCGTGGAGTTTGTAGTACCCGTCGAAACGCGACGCGCAGGAAAGTTTAACGCTGACTCGGAAGGACTCAAAATCCGTACCCCAAGAAGCTGGGATGCACTTCAAGTCCATTCACAGTGTTTGACACTCAGTTTCATTTCGTGCCTCGAACTCATCCTCGTAGAGTTTATGTTACCTGTCAGAACCCGTTGCGGTGGAAAGTTTCAGACCTCCTTAGACAGATTCGAAATGCATGCTAAAATAAGCTTGGGTATATATACGGAGTCCACTCGGGGTGTCTGGCACTCTGTTTCATTTCGTGCCACGATTCCGTCCGTCTGGAGTTTATAGTGCCCATCAGAACCCGATTTGCAGAATAGCTTCACACCGAATTAGACAGATTGGAAATGCGTGCCCAAATATGCTAGGGATCATATAGAGTCCATTCAGGGTGTTTGACACTCAGCTACACTTCGTGTCTCGATTTTGTTTGTCCGCATGGGGTTTAAAGTACCTGTCGGAACACATTTTAGCGAAAACATTCGCACCGGCACAGACATATTCAAAATGCTTGCCAAAATATGCTAGTGTGCATACGAAGTCCATTCGGGGTACGAGGTGCGCAGTTTCATTTTGTGCCTCCATTTCGACAACGTGGAGTTTGTAGTACCCGTAAGAACCCGATGTATAGGCAAGTTTCACACTGGCTCGGATGGAGTCAAAATGCTTGCTCCAGCAAGCGAGGCTATTCCATTCACGGTGTTTGGCACTCAGTTTCATTTTGTGCCTCGAATTCGTGCGAATAGAGTTCGTAGTACTAGACGGAACCCGTTGAGGAGGAAAGTTTCTGATACGGGGTTTGGGTTTTGATAGACTAGGTTAGCTTTTGCTACTTCGCCTCGTGTTCGCGCGTGTCGGCAAGACCGTCCGAATGCTTGTCTTCGGTACCCAACCGTCTTTCTGTTTCAGATTGAAACCTACATCTTTTATTCGCAATTGAGTTGCCGTTTATCCTGTTCTTGCCTGTTCTTCGAATGCCTGCAGGAACAGGTACCCTCGTGGTTAGGTTGACTGTGCTCCGAGAAGGTCACAGCAACCTCCGGAGTTGGTGCATCGATCGCTAAGGCGCAACGTCCTTGGATGGATGTAGTCGGGTCGTCAACGTCATCTCCTTTCTCCAATCGAATCTACCACATTCATCGAAAGATCGGGACCACTAGTGCTATCAAATAAGATAGGGTATATATAAAGTCTACTCGTGATGCCTGGCACTCAGTTCTAGTTTATGCCACGATTTCGTCCGCATGGAGTTTATCGTGCCCATCGGAGCCCGATATGGAGAATAGTTTCACACCGACTCAGATAGATTGGAATTGCATATCAAAATGAGCTGGGGCACAAATAAAGTCCATTCGGAGTGTTATATTTAGTCTCAATTTTGTCTGCACGGAGCAAAACCCGTTTTGGAGGAAACACTCACACCGGCTTGGATGAATTCGAAATGCATGCTGACATGAGCTAGGGCGCATATGAAGTCTACGCACGGTGTCTGGAAGTTAGTTTCATTTCGTGTCACGATTTCGTCTCCATGGAGTTTATACTGCGCATTGGAACCCGATATGGAGAATAGTAGCTTCACACCAACTGAGATGGATTTGAAATGCACACCTGAAATGAGCTGGGATGCGTATAAAGTCCATTCAGCGTGTTTGACACTCAGTTCCATCCTGTGCTCCGATTTCGTCCGCACGGTGGTGTATAGTACCAGTCGAAACCCTTCTTGGAGGAAACATTCACACTGGCTCAGATAGATTTGGAATGCTTTCCAAAATTCGCTAGGGCGCGAATGAAGTGCACTCAGGGTGTGTAGCATGAGTTTCATTTCGTATCTAGATTTCGTCTGCGTGGAGTTTGTAGTACCCGTCGAAACGCGACGCGCAGGAAAGTTTAACGCTGACTCGGAAGGACTCAAAATCCGTACCCCAAGAAGCTGGGATGCACTTCAAGTCCATTCACAGTGTTTGACACTCAGTTTCATTTCGTGCCTCGAACTCATCCTCGTAGAGTTTATGTTACCTGTCAGAACCCGTTGCGGTGGAAAGTTTCAGACCTCCTTAGACAGATTCGAAATGCATGCCAAAATAAGCTTGGGTATATATACGGAGTCCACTCGGGGTGTCTGGCACTCTGTTTCATTTCGTGCCACGATTCCGTCCGTCTGGAGTTTATAGTGCCCATCAGAACCCGATTTGCAGAATAGCTTCACACCGAGTTAGACAGATTGGAAATGCGTGCCCAAATATGCTAGGGATCATATAGAGTCCATTCAGGGTGTTTGACACTCAGCTACACTTCGTGTCTCGATTTTGTTTGTCCGCATGGGGTTTAAAGTACCTGTCGGAACACATTTTAGCGAAAACATTCGCACCGGCACAGACATATTCAAAATGCTTGCCAAAATATGCTAGTGTGCATACGAAGTCCATTCGGGGTACGAGGTGCGCAGTTTCATTTTGTGCCTCCATTTCGACAACGTGGAGTTTGTAGTACCCGTAAGAACCCGATGTATAGGCAAGTTTCACACTGGCTCGGATGGAGTCAAAATGCTTGCTCCAGCAAGCGAGGCTATTCCATTCACGGTGTTTGGCACTCAGTTTCATTTTGTGCCTCGAATTCGTGCGAATAGAGTTCGTAGTACTAGACGGAACCCGTTGTGGAGGAAAGTTTCTGATACGGGGTTTGGGTTTTGATAGACTAGGTTAGCTTTTGCTACTTCGCCTCGTGTTCGCGCGTGTCGGCAAGACCGTCCGAATGCTTGTCTTCGGTACCCGACCGTCTTTCTGTTTCAGATTGAAACCTACATCTTTTATTCGCAATTGAGTTGCCGTTTATCCTGTTCTTGCCTGTTCTTCGAATGCCTGCAGGAACAGGTACCCTCGTGGTTAGGTTGACTGTGCTCCGAGAAGGTCACAGCAACCTCCGGAGTTGGTGCATCGATCGCTAAGGCGCAACGTCCTTGGATGGATGTAGTCGGGTCGTCAACGTCATCTCCTTTCTCCAATCGAATCTACCACATTCATCGAAAGATCGGGACCACTAGTGCTATCAAATAAGATAGGGTATATATAAACTCTACACGTGATGCCTGGCACTCAGTTCTAGTTTATGCCACGATTTCGTCCGCATGGAGTTTATAGTGCCCTTCGGAGCCCGATATAGAGAATAGTTTCACACCGACTCAGATAGATAGGAATTGCATATCAAAATGAGCTGGGGCACATATAAAGTCCGTTCGGAGTGTTATATTTAGTCTCAATTTTGTCTGCACGGAGCAAAACCCGTTTTGGAGGAAACACTCACACCGGCTTGGATGAATTCGAAATGCATGCTGACATGAGCTAGGGCGCATATGAAGTCTACGCACGGTGTCTGGAAGTTAGTTTCATTTCGTGTCACGATTTCGTCTCCATGGAGTTTATACTGCGCATTGGAACCCGATATGGAGAATAGTAGCTTCACACCAACTGAGATGGATTTGAAATGCACACCTGAAATGAGCTGGGATGCGTATAAAGTCCATTCAGCGTGTTTGACACTCAGTTCCATCCTGTGCTCCGATTTCTTCCGCACGGTGGTCTATAGTACCAGTCGAAACCCTTCTTGGAGGAAACATTCACACTGGCTCAGATAGATTTGGAATGCTTTCCAAAATTCGCTAGGGCGCGAATGAAGTGCACTCAGGGTGTGTAGCATGAGTTTCATTTCGTATCTAGATTTCGTCTGCGTGGAGTTTGTAGTACCCGTCGAAACGCGACGCGCAGGAAAGTTTAACGCTGACTCGGAAGGACTCAAAATCCGTACCCCAAGAAGCTGGGATGCACTTCAAGTCCATTCACAGTGTTTGACACTCAGTTTCATTTCGTGCCTCGAATCATCCTCGTAGAGTTTATGTTACCTGTCAGAACCCGTTGCGGTGGAAAGTTTCAGACCTCCTTAGACAGATTCGAAATGCATGCCAAAATAAGCTTGGGTATATATACGGAGTCCACTCGGGGTGTCTGGCACTCTGTTTCATTTCGTGCCACGATTCCGTCCGTCTGGAGTTTATAGTGCCCATCAGAACCCGATTTGCAGAATAGCTTCACACCGAGTTAGACAGATTGGAAATGCGTGCCCAAATATGCTAGGGATCATATAGAGTCCATTCAGGGTGTTTGACACTCAGCTACACTTCGTGTCTCGATTTTGTTTGTCCGCATGGGGTTTAAAGTACCTGTCGGAACACATTTTAGCGAAAACATTCGCACCGGCACAGACATATTCAAAATGCTTGCCAAAATATGCTAGTGTGCATACGAAGTCCATTCGGGGTACGAGGTGCGCAGTTTCATTTTGTGGCTCCATTTCGACAATGTGGAGTTTGTAGTACCCGTAAGAACCCGATGTATAGGCAAGTTTCACACTGGCTCGGATGGAGTCAAAATGCTTGCTCCAGCAAGCCAGGCTATTCCATTCACGGTGTTTGGCACTCAGTTTCATTTTGTGCCTCGAATTCGTGCGAATAGAGTTCGTAGTACTAGACGGAACCCGTTGAGGAGGAAAGTTTCTGATACGGGGTTTGGGTTTTGATAGACTAGGTTAGCTTTTGCTACTTCGCCTCGTGTTCGCGCGTGTCGGCAAGACCGTCCGAATGCTTGTCTTCGGTACCCGACCGTCTTTCTGTTTCAGATTGAAACCTACATCTTTTATTCGCAATTGAGTTGCCGTTTATCCTGTTCTTGCCTGTTCTTCGAATGCCTGCAGGAACAGGTACCCTCGTGGTTAGGTTGACTGTGCTCCGAGAAGGTCACAGCAACCTCCGGAGTTGGTGCATCGATCGCTAAGGCGCAACGTCCTTGGATGGATGTAGTCGGGTCGTCAACGTCATCTCCTTTCTCCAATCGAATCTACCACTTTCATCGAAAGATCGGGACCACTAGTGCTATCAAATAAGATAGGGTATATATAAAGTCTACTCGTGATGCCTGGCACTCAGTTCTAGTTTATGCCACGATTTCGTCCGCATGGAGTTTATCGTGCCCATCGGAGCCCGATATGGAGAATAGTTTCACACCGACTCAGATAGATTGGAATTGCATATCAAAATGAGCTGGGGCACAAATAAAGTCCATTCGGAGTGTTATATTTAGTCTCAATTTTGTCTGCACAGAGCAAAACCCGTTTTGGAGGAAACACTCACACCGGCTTGGATGAATTCGAAATGCATGCTGACATGAGCTAGGGCGCATATGAAGTCTACGCACGGTGTCTGGAAGTTAGTTTCATTTCGTGTCACGATTTCGTCTCCATGGAGTTTATACTGCGCATTGGAACCCGATATGGAGAATAGTAGCTTCACACCAACTGAGATGGATTTGAAATGCACACCTGAAATGAGCTGGGATGCGTATAAAGTCCATTCAGCGTGTTTGACACTCAGTTCCATCCTGTGCTCCGATTTCTTCCGCACGGTGGTCTATAGTACCAGTCGAAACCCTTCTTGGAGGAAACATTCACACTGGCTCAGATAGATTTGGAATGCTTTCCAAAATTCGCTAGGGCGCGAATGAAGTGCACTCAGGGTGTGTAGCATGAGTTTCATTTCGTATCTAGATTTCGTCTGCGTGGAGTTTGTAGTACCCGTCGAAACGCGACGCGCAGGAAAGTTTAACGCTGACTCGGAAGGACTCAAAATCCGTACCCCAAGAAGCTGGGATGCACTTCAAGTCCATTCACAGTGTTTGACACTCAGTTTCATTTCGTGCCTCGAACTCATCCTCGTAGAGTTTATGTTACCTGTCAGAACCCGTTGCGGTGGAAAGTTTCAGACCTCCTTAGACAGATTCGAAATGCATGCCAAAATAAGCTTGGGTATATATACGGAGTCCACTCGGGGTGTCTGGCACTCTGTTTCATTTCGTGCCACGATTCCGTCCGTCTGGAGTTTATAGTGCCCATCAGAACCCGATTTGCAGAATAGCTTCACACCGAGTTAGACAGATTGGAAATGCGTGCCCAAATATGCTAGGGATCATATAGAGTCCATTCAGGGTGTTTGACACACAGCTACACTTCGTGTCTCGATTTTGTTTGTCCGCATGGGGTTTAAAGTACCTGTCGGAACACATTTTAGCGAAAACATTCGCACCGGCACAGACATATTCAAAATGCTTGCCAAAATATGCTAGTGTGCATACGAAGTCCATTCGGGGTACGAGGTGCGCAGTTTCATTTTGTGGCTCCATTTCGACAATGTGGAGTTTGTAGTACCCGTAAGAACCCGATGTATAGGCAAGTTTCACACTGGCTCGGATGGAGTCAAAATGCTTGCTCCAGCAAGCGAGGCTATTCCATTCACGGTGTTTGGCACTCAGTTTCATTTTGTGCCTCGAATTCGTGCGAATAGAGTTCGTAGTACTAGACGGAACCCGTTGAGGAGGAAAGTTTCTGATACGGGGTTTGGGTTTTGATAGACTAGGTTAGCTTTTGCTACTTCGCCTCGTGTTCGCGCGTGTCGGCAAGACCGTCCGAATGCTTGTCTTCGGTACCCGACCGTCTTTCTGTTTCAGATTGAAACCTACATCTTTTATTCGCAATTGAGTTGCCGTTTATCCTGTTCTTGCCTGTTCTTCGAATGCCTGCAGGAACAGGTACCCTCGTGGTTAGGTTGACTGTGCTCCGAGAAGGTCACAGCAACCTCCGGAGTTGGTGCATCGATCGCTAAGGCGCAACGTCCTTGGATGGATGTAGTCGGGTCGTCAACGTCATCTCCTTTCTCCAATCGAATCTACCACTTTCATCGAAAGATCGGGACCACTAGTGCTATCAAATAAGATAGGGTATATATAAAGTCTACTCGTGATGCCCGGCACTCAGTTCTAGTTTATGCCACGATTTCGTCCGCATGGAGTTTATCGTGCCCATCGGAGCCCGATATGGAGAATAGTTTCACACCGACTCAGATAGATTGGAATTGCATATCAAAATGAGCTGGGGCACAAATAAAGTCCATTCGGAGTGTTATATTTTGTCTCAATTTTGTCTGCACAGAGCAAAACCCGTTTTGGAGGAAACACTCACACCGGCTTGGATGAATTCGAAATGCATGCTGACATGATGATGAGGACACGACCCCTATGGATACAACCATATTTGCTATGCTTGTTGTTCCAATTACAAGAGCTCCTACGCATCACTTAAATTATAAGGTGAGCTCGTTTCAAAAAGGTTTTGTTTAGATCAGTTTAGCCCCTTGTGCAAACTCCACGTTCTCTTGTGTCGGCTAGACCAACAGATTCGTGTTACAGAACCTCAACTATCCTTGTGCGACTTTTATATCTAGCAAATTCAGGTTGCTCACTATCCTTGTTCTTGCTTGTTCTTCGATTGCATGCAGGAATAGACCTTCGTGGTCAGGTCAACCGCGTTCTTGGCACGGTTGATAACATCTTGGGGTTGGTTCAGCGATTGCTAAGGCGCACGTGACGTCTCGTACGGTTGTAGTCGGATCGCAAGAGTCACCTCCACCAAAATCGATAGTTATCATCCTATCGGAAGATCGGGACCCCATCGCCTCATCAGGTGGTATCAGAGCTTCAGTTGACCGGTAGGAATTTCTTGTATCCCTAGTTAGTAGATTGGTTTTTATTTCCTATAGTCCAGAAAATTGCCCAAAAAAAAAGAGTTAATTCCCGCTGTCCAAACCCCGTTGTGCCTTTCAATCTATTAGTTTTGGTTTGCTAAATTGAATTTGTGTCCGTTTTAGCTTTGTCTAGTTGCTGGTCATATCTTTGTTCCTATAAAAATCCAAACAAAAAAAAAATTCCCCCACTCCAAACCCTAATTCCAATTTCGGCTGAATTTTCCTTTCTCTGCAGCCGCCACCAAAAAAGCCATAACTTTTGATTCCGAGATTATTTTTGAGTGAGACCACCGCCATTGGATTCAAAACTTCATTTTCCACCTATCTGTAAAATTTCACGTCTTTCCAGAAAGGCAGTTAAGAGATATATGCGGTGAAAGTTGACCTAAAATACCAGATTGAATCTGCAACAGTCGGCACTTGTGAATTTTTTGCGAATTTGTCCGTCGGTTTCTAGAACATGGCCCCAAAACAAAAGTGGTAGAAAAAGCCGTCAGCAAACTGAGAAAAAAAGAATCATTGAAAAAAAGGCAACTGACAAAAAGTTACGGCCGAAATACCGACGTGCTGTCCAGTGGACAGAAATCTCCAGATTTCAAGTTTTGGGTCAATCCTTGTGCTCTTCAATTCCAGATTGTATTCAATTGAATTATCTTGCATTTACCACTCATATACATTACCATACACATATTTTAGCCTTCTTCCATCCTTGGTTGATCAGCAACATAGGCTAAGTGCTAGATACGAACTATAATTCAATTCTGTGCAATTTCTGAAATTAATTGATTGTTTTCCTTTGCTACAAAATACATAGCCTATCCAAGCTCCACTTTTCTACTAACCGAACAGGTCTCGCTGAACCTTGCAATCGCTTTACTCATCACTTGAGTTAGATTTATCACGAACCAGCCACCGGTTGCACCCCCTGTTTGCTTTGGTAAGAACTTGTAAGAATTTGGTAAGAGTTTGAGAGATGTGTGACTTGATTTGAGCCTCCATATCCTAGTAGTTGATAGGAACATTTATTTGTGATTTGTTTCCTTGTTTTCTACTAACAATGATAGGCTTGAGAAAATTGGTGGATTATGATGTCATCGCGGGCAGATTTGAACTTGAAGGAAAACAATTACCAGTATATATCTTGCCACTCACCGCTGAGAGTACGTCGTCGGACTACTTCTTGTGGGTTACTATGATGGATAGCTACTTTGAAAGACAAGATCTTGATCCTTATGAGAAGATGAGCATGGCAAGGACGGCGTTGATTGGTGATGTTCAACATTGGTGGTCGAATCTCGAGTTCCACTATATATACACATGGGAGGAGATGAAAAAGAAATTGCGACATCGTTTTGTACCTCCAGCACCCACGGTCACAAGCGAGGTGGAACCTGAGGTAATTGAAAATGTTGATATTGTTTTGGTTCCCACTCCATCTACAGATACCACCGAGATACTTGAAGAGGTGAAGGATGATCTGGTGCATCTTATGCCATTAGAGGAGAAGTTTGAGGTACCTACAGTATCTGATGAGGACGATAATGACAAAGGTACTGATTTGGTGCTACAACAAGACATAGATCAACCTTGTGAGTATATACCTGCTGTAGTGCAATTTTTTGATATTCCTTGTGTTGACTTGAACGAACCATGTGCTGATCTAAATGCTCATAATTTTGCACATGTCGAATTAATTACACATAAGGAAGTATTTGATAGAATATCTCCTGCTGATGCATTGTGCTATATCATGCTTAATGAGACCGTTAGTTTGGATTGTGCTATGGAGAAAGTTTCTGAACTTGCATGTTCGAAATTCTTGTTTAGTGCCTACACCCCTGGGTATAAGTTTAATTTGATTGGAGATTATGGTGTAGACAATCAATTTTTTGTATATCGAATATGCATAACTTGTGATCACATGGATGAATTGAAGCTTGCTGTTTTAGACAACAATTCTTGTGTGTTGAATCTTGTTCAATATGAGAGGGGAGTAAAATTTAGTATGCATCCAATGCCTATGTGTTCATCTCTTTTTGCATCATCTAGTATGGACAATCTGAATAAAGATGATGAATTATGGAAGAACACACAAATCTCTTCACCCTTGCTGGATAAATTTGCTATTGCTCCATTGGGATATGATTATATGGATGAACTATGTTTAATTCCAAAAGTTGTAGCTTTGCCCATATGTGCCACCACTTCAAGTTTACAACTTCAGATATTTCAATTGCATAAATGCTTCACTTACATTTGCAAATCTAGTTGCAATAATTGCTGTGTGAGAAATTTTAATTTGGTCATTGACATATATGATTACTTTTGGGTTAATAATACAATGAGCTTTTATGATTGCTGCTGTGTTATAGCATTAATGGTGCAACAACGAAGAACCGTTAAAACGGATGACATATACATATACCATGCATACACCTTGGCTTCTTTGTTACCATACTTTCAGTTTATCAAAAGCCGAGGACGGCTTTGTTTTCAAGAAGGGGAGGATGATGAGGACACGACCCCTATGGATACAACCATATTTGCTATGCTTGTTGTTCCAATTACAAGAGCTCCTACGCATCACTTAAATTATAAGGTGAGCTCGTTTCAAAAAGGTTTTGTTTAGATCAGTTTAGCCCCTTGTGCAAACTCCACGTTCTCTTGTGTCGGCTAGACCAACAGATTCGTGTTACAGAACCTCAACTATCCTTGTGCGACTTTTATATCTAGCAAATTCAGGTTGCTCACTATCCTTGTTCTTGCTTGTTCTTCGATTGCATGCAGGAATAGACCTTCGTGGTCAGGTCAACCGCGTTCTTGGCACGGTTGATAACATCTTGGGGTTGGTTCAGCGATTGCTAAGGCGCACGTGACGTCTCGTACGGTTGTAGTCGGATCGCAAGAGTCACCTCCACCAAAATCGATAGTTATCATCCTATCGGAAGATCGGGACCCCATCGCCTCATCACATGAGCTAGGGCGCATATGAAGTCTACGCACGGTGTCTGGAAGTTAGTTTCATTTCGTGTCACGATTTCGTCTCCATGGAGTTTATACTGCGCATTGGAACCCGATATGGAGAATAGTAGCTTCACACCAACTGAGATGGATTTGAAATGCACACCTGAAATGAGCTGGGATGCGTATAAAGTCCATTCAGCGTGTTTGACACTCAGTTCCATCCTGTGCTCCGATTTCTTCCGCACGGTGGTCTATAGTACCAGTCGAAACCCTTCTTGGAGGAAACATTCACACTGGCTCAGATAGATTTGGAATGCTTTCCAAAATTCGCTAGGGCGCGAATGAAGTGCACTCAGGGTGTGTAGCATGAGTTTCATTTCGTATCTAGATTTCGTCTGCGTGGAGTTTGTAGTACCCGTCGAAACGCGACGCGCAGGAAAGTTTAACGCTGACTCGGAAGGACTCAAAATCCGTACCCCAAGAAGCTGGGATGCACTTCAAGTCCATTCAAAGTGTTTGACACTCAGTTTCATTTCGTGCCTCGAACTCATCCTCGTAGAGTTTATGTTACCTGTCAGAACCCGTTGCGGTGGAAAGTTTCAGACCTCCTTAGACAGATTCGAAATGCATGCCAAAATAAGCTTGGGTATATATACGGAGTCCACTCGGGGTGTCTGGCACTCTGTTTCATTTCGTGCCACGATTCCGTCCGTCTGGAGTTTATAGTGCCCATCAGAACCCGATTTGCAGAATAGCTTCACACCGAGTTAGACAGATTGGAAATGCGTGCCCAAATATGCTAGGGATCATATAGAGTCCATTCAGGGTGTTTGACACTCAGCTACACTTCGTGTCTCGATTTTGTTTGTCCGCATGGGGTTTAAAGTACCTGTCGGAACACATTTTAGCGAAAACATTCGCACCGGCACAGACATATTCAAAATGCTTGCCAAAATATGCTAGTGTGCATACGAAGTCCATTCGGGGTACGAGGTGCGCAGTTTCATTTTGTGGCTCCATTTCGACAATGTGGAGTTTGTAGTACCCGTAAGAACCCGATGTATAGGCAAGTTTCACACTGGCTCGGATGGAGTCAAAATGCTTGCTCCAGCAAGCGAGGCTATTCCATTCACGGTGTTTGGCACTCAGTTTCATTTTGTGCCTCGAATTCGTGCGAATAGAGTTCGTAGTACTAGACGGAACCCGTTGAGGAGGAAAGTTTCTGATACGGGGTTTGAGTTTTGATAGACTAGGTTAGCTTTTGCTACTTCGCCTCGTGTTCGCGCGTGTCGGCAAGACCGTCCGAATGCTTGTCTTCGGTACCCGACCGTCTTTCTGTTTCAGATTGAAACCTACATCTTTTATTCGCAATTGAGTTGCCGTTTATCCTGTTCTTGCCTGTTCTTCGAATGCCTGCAGGAACAGGTACCCTCGTGGTTAGGTTGACTGTGCTCCGAGAAGGTCACAGCAACCTCCGGAGTTGGTGCATCGATCGCTAAGGCGCAACGTCCTTGGATGGATGTAGTCGGGTCGTCAACGTCATCTCCTTTCTCCAATCGAATCTACCACTTTCATCGAAAGATCGGGACCACTAGTGCTATCAAATAAGATAGGGTATATATAAAGTCTACTCGTGATGCCTGGCACTCAGTTCTAGTTTATGCCACGATTTCGTCCGCATGGAGTTTATCGTGCCCATCGGAGCCCGATATGGAGAATAGTTTCACACCGACTCAGATAGATTGGAATTGCATATCAAAATGAGCTGGGGCACAAATAAAGTCCATTCGGAGTGTTATATTTTGTCTCAATTTTGTCTGCACAGAGCAAAACCCGTTTTGGAGGAAACACTCACACCGGCTTGGATGAATTCGAAATGCATGCTGACATGAGCTAGGGCGCATATGAAGTCTACGCACGGTGTCTGGATGTTAGTTTCATTTCGTGTCACGATTTCGTCTCCATGGAGTTTATACTGCGCATTGGAACCCGATATGGAGAATAGTAGCTTCACACCAACTGAGATGGATTTGAAATGCACACCTGAAATGAGCTGGGATGCGTATAAAGTCCATTCAGCGTGTTTGACACTCAGTTCCATCCTGTGCTCCGATTTCTTCCGCACGGTGGTCTATAGTACCAGTCGAAACCCTTCTTGGAGGAAACATTCACACTGGCTCAGATAGATTTGGAATGCTTTCCAAAATTCGCTAGGGCGCGAATGAAGTGCACTCAGGGTGTGTAGCATGAGTTTCATTTCGTATCTAGATTTTGTCTGCGTGGAGTTTGTAGTACCCGTCGAAACGCGACGCGCAAGAAAGTTTAACGCTGACTCGGAAGGACTCAAAATCCGTACCCCAAGAAGCTGGGATGCACTTCAAGTCCATTCACAGTGTTTGACACTCAGTTTCATTTCGTGCCTCGAACTCATCCTCGTAGAGTTTATGTTACCTGTCAGAACCCGTTGCGGTGGAAAGTTTCAGACCTCCTTAGACAGATTCGAAATGCATGCCAAAATAAGCTTGGGTATATATACGGAGTCCACTCGGGGTGTCTGGCACTCTGTTTCATTTCGTGCCACGATTCCGTCCGTCTGGAGTTTATAGTGCCCATCAGAACCCGATTTGCAGAATAGCTTCACACCGAGTTAGACAGATTGGAAATGCGTGCCCAAATATGCTAGGGATCATATAGAGTCCATTCAGGGTGTTTGACACTCAGCTACACTTCGTGTCTCGATTTTGTTTGTCCGCATGGGGTTTAAAGTACCTGTCGGAACACATTTTAGCGAAAACATTCGCACCGGCACAGACATATTCAAAATGCTTGCCAAAATATGCTAGTGTGCATACGAAGTCCATTCGGGGTACGAGGTGCGCAGTTTCATTTTGTGGCTCCATTTCGACAATGTGGAGTTTGTAGTACCCGTAAGAACCCGATGTATAGGCAAGTTTCACACTGGCTCGGATGGAGTCAAAATGCTTGCTCCAGCAAGCGAGGCTATTCCATTCACGGTGTTTGGCACTCAGTTTCATTTTGTGCCTCGAATTCGTGCGAATAGAGTTCGTAGTACTAGACGGAACCCGTTGAGGAGGAAAGTTTCTGATACGGGGTTTGGGTTTTGATAGACTAGGTTAGCTTTTGCTACTTCGCCTCGTGTTCGCGCGTGTCGGCAAGACCGTCCGAATGCTTGTCTTCGGTACCCGACCGTCTTTCTGTTTCAGATTGAAACCTACATCTTTTATTCGCAATTGAGTTGCCGTTTATCCTGTTCTTGCCTGTTCTTCGAATGCCTGCAGGAACAGGTACCCTCGTGGTTAGGTTGACTGTGCTCCGAGAAGGTCACAGCAACCTCCGGAGTTGGTGCATCGATCGCTAAGGCGCAACGTCCTTGGATGGATGTAGTCGGGTCGTCAACGTCATCTCCTTTCTCCAATCGAATCTACCACTTTCATCGAAAGATCGGGACCACTAGTGCTATCAAATAAGATAGGGTATATATAAAGTCTACTCGTGATGCCTGGCACTCAGTTCTAGTTTATGCCACGATTTCGTCCGCATGGAGTTTATCGTGCCCATCGGAGCCCGATATGGAGAATAGTTTCACACCGACTCAGATAGATTGGAATTGCATATCAAAATGAGCTGGGGCACAAATAAAGTCCATTCGGAGTGTTATATTTTGTCTCAATTTTGTCTGCACAGAGCAAAACCCGTTTTGGAGGAAACACTCACACCGGCTTGGATGAATTCGAAATGCATGCTGACATGAGCTAGGGCGCATATGAAGTCTACGCACGGTGTCTGGAAGTTAGTTTCATTTCGTGTCACGATTTCGTCTCCATGGAGTTTATACTGCGCATTGGAACCCGATATGGAGAATAGTAGCTTCACACCAACTGAGATGGATTTGAAATGCACACCTGAAATGAGCTGGGATGCGTATAAAGTCCATTCAGCATGTTTGACACTCAGTTCCATCCTGTGCTCCGATTTCTTCCGCACGGTGGTCTATAGTACCAGTCGAAACCCTTCTTGGAGGAAACATTCACACTGGCTCAGATAGATTTGGAATGCTTTCCAAAATTCGCTAGGGCGCGAATGAAGTGCACTCAGGGTGTGTAGCATGAGTTTCATTTCGTATCTAGATTTCGTCTGCGTGGAGTTTGTAGTACCCGTCGAAACGCGACGCGCAGGAAAGTTTAACGCTGACTCGGAAGGACTCAAAATCCGTACCCCAAGAAGCTGGGATGCACTTCAAGTCCATTCACAGTGTTTGACACTCAGTTTCATTTCGTGCCTCGAACTCATCCTCGTAGAGTTTATGTTACCTGTCAGAACCCGTTGCGGTGGAAAGTTTCAGACCTCCTTAGACAGATTCGAAATGCATGCCAAAATAAGCTTGGGTATATATACGGAGTCCACTCGGGGTGTCTGGCACTCTGTTTCATTTCGTGCCACGATTCCGTCCGTCTGGAGTTTATAGTGCCCATCAGAACCCGATTTGCAGAATAGCTTCACACCGAGTTAGACAGATTGGAAATGCGTGCCCAAATATGCTAGGGATCATATAGAGTCCATTCAGGGTGTTTGACACTCAGCTACACTTCGTGTCTCGATTTTGTTTGTCCGCATGGGGTTTAAAGTACCTGTCGGAACACATTTTAGCGAAAACATTCGCACCGGCACAGACATATTCAAAATGCTTGCCAAAATATGCTAGTGTGCATACGAAGTCCATTCGGGGTACGAGGTGCGCAGTTTCATTTTGTGGCTCCATTTCGACAATGTGGAGTTTGTAGTACCCGTAAGAACCCGATGTATAGGCAAGTTTCACACTGGCTCGGATGGAGTCAAAATGCTTGCTCCAGCAAGCGAGGCTATTCCATTCACGGTGTTTGGCACTCAGTTTCATTTTGTGCCTCGAATTCGTGCGAATAGAGTTCGTAGTACTAGACGGAACCCGTTGAGGAGGAAAGTTTCTGATACGGGGTTTGGGTTTTGATAGACTAGGTTAGCTTTTGCTACTTCGCCTCGTGTTCGCGCGTGTCGGCAAGACCGTCCGAATGCTTGTCTTCGGTACCCGACCGTCTTTCTGTTTCAGATTGAAACCTACATCTTTTATTCGCAATTGAGTTGCCGTTTATCCTGTTCTTGCCTGTTCTTCGAATGCCTGCAGGAACAGGTACCCTCGTGGTTAGGTTGACTGTGCTCCGAGAAGGTCACAGCAACCTCCGGAGTTGGTGCATCGATCGCTAAGGCGCAACGTCCTTGGATGGATGTAGTCGGGTCGTCAACGTCATCTCCTTTCTCCAATCGAATCTACCACTTTCATCGAAAGATCGGGACCACTAGTGCTATCAAATAAGATAGGGTATATATAAAGTCTACTCGTGATGCCTGGCACTCAGTTCTAGTTTATGCCACGATTTCGTCCGCATGGAGTTTATCGTGCCCATCGGAGCCCGATATGGAGAATAGTTTCACACCGACTCAGATAGATTGGAATTGCATATCAAAATGAGCTGGGGCACAAATAAAGTCCATTCGGAGTGTTATATTTTGTCTCAATTTTGTCTGCACAGAGCAAAACCCGTTTTGGAGGAAACACTCACACCGGCTTGGATGAATTCGAAATGCATGCTGACATGAGCTAGGGCGCATATGAAGTCTACGCACGGTGTCTGGAAGTTAGTTTCATTTCGTGTCACGATTTCGTCTCCATGGAGTTTATACTGCGCATTGGAACCCGATATGGAGAATAGTAGCTTCACACCAACTGAGATGGATTTGAAATGCACACCTGAAATGAGCTGGGATGCGTATAAAGTCCATTCAGCGTGTTTGACACTCAGTTCCATCCTGTGCTCCGATTTCTTCCGCACGGTGGTCTATAGTACCAGTCGAAACCCTTCTTGGAGGAAACATTCACACTGGCTCAGATAGATTTGGAATGCTTTCCAAAATTCGCTAGGGCGCGA
Organism: Dendrocalamus latiflorus; assembly: GCA_017311315.1. Classification (NCBI taxonomy): domain Eukaryota; kingdom Viridiplantae; phylum Streptophyta; class Magnoliopsida; order Poales; family Poaceae; genus Dendrocalamus; species Dendrocalamus latiflorus. Next base: position 37,521,145 of record CM029637.1, read on the forward strand.
ATGAAGTGCACTCAGGGTGTGTAGCATGAGTTTCATTTCGTATCTAGATTTCGTCTGCGTGGAGTTTGTAGTACCCGTCGAAACGCGACGCGCAGGAAAGTTTAACGCTGACTCGGAAGGACTCAAAATCCGTACCCCAAGAAGCTGGGATGCACTTCAAGTCCATTCACAGTGTTTGACACTCAGTTTCATTTCGTGCCTCGAACTCATCCTCGTAGAGTTTATGTTACCTGTCAGAACCCGTTGCGGTGGAAAGTTTCAGACCTCCTTAGACAGATTCGAAATGCATGCCAAAATAAGCTTGGGTATATATACGGAGTCCACTCGGGGTGTCTGGCACTCTGTTTCATTTCGTGCCACGATTCCGTCCGTCTGGAGTTTATAGTGCCCATCAGAACCCGATTTGCAGAATAGCTTCACACCGAGTTAGACAGATTGGAAATGCGTGCCCAAATATGCTAGGGATCATATAGAGTCCATTCAGGGTGTTTGACACTCAGCTACACTTCGTGTCTCGATTTTGTTTGTCCGCATGGGGTTTAAAGTACCTGTCGGAACACATTTTAGCGAAAACATTCGCACCGGCACAAACATATTCAAAATGCTTGCCAAAATATGCTAGTGTGCATACGAAGTCCATTCGGGGTACGAGGTGCACAGTTTCATTTTGTGGCTCCATTTCGACAATGTGGAGTTTGTAGTACCCGTAAGAACCCGATGTATAGGCAAGTTTCACACTGGCTCGGATGGAGTCAAAATGCTTGCTCCAGCAAGCGAGGCTATTCCATTCACGGTGTTTGGCACTCAGTTTCATTTTGTGCCTCGAATTCGTGCGAATAGAGTTCGTAGTACTAGACGGAACCCGTTGAGGAGGAAAGTTTCTGATACGGGGTTTGGGTTTTGATAGACTAGGTTAGCTTTTGCTACTTCGCCTCGTGTTCGCGCGTGTCGGCAAGACCGTCCGAATGCTTGTCTTCGGTACCCGACCGTCTTTCTGTTTCAGATTGAAACCTACATCTTTTATTCGCAATTGAGTTGCCGTTTATCCTGTTCTTGCCTGTTCTTCGAATGCCTGCAGGAACAGGTACCCTCGTGGTTAGGTTGACTGTGCTCCGAGAAGGTCACAGCAACCTCCGGAGTTGGTGCATCGATCGCTAAGGCGCAACGTCCTTGGATGGATGTAGTCGGGTCGTCAACGTCATCTCCTTTCTCCAATCGAATCTACCACTTTCATCGAAAGATCGGGACCACTAGTGCTATCAAATAAGATAGGGTATATATAAAGTCTACTCGTGATGCCTGGCACTCAGTTCTAGTTTATGCCACGATTTCGTCCGCATGGAGTTTATCGTGCCCATCGGAGCCCGATATGGAGAATAGTTTCACACCGACTCAGATAGATTGGAATTGCATATCAAAATGAGCTGGGGCACAAATAAAGTCCATTCGGAGTGTTATATTTTGTCTCAATTTTGTCTGCACAGAGCAAAACCCGTTTTGGAGGAAACACTCACACCGGCTTGGATGAATTCGAAATGCATGCTGACATGAGCTAGGGCGCATATGAAGTCTACGCACGGTGTCTGGAAGTTAGTTTCATTTCGTGTCACGATTTCGTCTCCATGGAGTTTATACTGCGCATTGGAACCCGATATGGAGAATAGTAGCTTCACACCAACTGAGATGGATTTGAAATGCACACCTGAAATGAGCTGGGATGCGTATAAAGTCCATTCAGCATGTTTGACACTCAGTTCCATCCTGTGCTCCGATTTCTTCCGCACGGTGGTCTATAGTACCAGTCGAAACCCTTCTTGGAGGAAACATTCACACTGGCTCAGATAGATTTGGAATGCTTTCCAAAATTCGCTAGGGCGCGAATGAAGTGCACTCAGGGTGTGTAGCATGAGTTTCATTTCGTATCTAGATTTCGTCTGCGTGGAGTTTGTAGTACCCGTCGAAACGCGACGCGCAGGAAAGTTTAACGCTGACTCGGAAGGACTCAAAATCCGTACCCCAAGAAGCTGGGATGCACTTCAAGTCCATTCACAGTGTTTGACACTCAGTTTCATTTCGTGCCTCGAACTCATCCTCGTAGAGTTTATGTTACCTGTCAGAACCCGTTGCGGTGGAAAGTTTCAGACCTCCTTAGACAGATTCGAAATGCATGCCAAAATAAGCTTGGGTATATATACGGAGTCCACTCGGGGTGTCTGGCACTCTGTTTCATTTCGTGCCACGATTCCGTCCGTCTGGAGTTTATAGTGCCCATCAGAACCCGATTTGCAGAATAGCTTCACACCGAGTTAGACAGATTGGAAATGCGTGCCCAAATATGCTAGGGATCATATAGAGTCCATTCAGGGTGTTTGACACTCAGCTACACTTCGTGTCTCGATTTTGTTTGTCCGCATGGGGTTTAAAGTACCTGTCGGAACACATTTTAGCGAAAACATTCGCACCGGCACAAACATATTCAAAATGCTTGCCAAAATATGCTAGTGTGCATACGAAGTCCATTCGGGGTACGAGGTGCGCAGTTTCATTTTGTGGCTCCATTTCGACAATGTGGAGTTTGTAGTACCCGTAAGAACCCGATGTATAGGCAAGTTTCACACTGGCTCGGATGGAGTCAAAATGCTTGCTCCAGCAAGCGAGGCTATTCCATTCACGGTGTTTGGCACTCAGTTTCATTTTGTGCCTCGAATTCGTGCGAATAGAGTTCGTAGTACTAGACGGAACCCGTTGAGGAGGAAAGTTTCTGATACGGGGTTTGGGTTTTGATAGACTAGGTTAGCTTTTGCTACTTCGCCTCGTGTTCGCGCGTGTCGGCAAGACCGTCCGAATGCTTGTCTTCGGTACCCGACCGTCTTTCTGTTTCAGATTGAAACCTACATCTTTTATTCGCAATTGAGTTGCCGTTTATCCTGTTCTTGCCTGTTCTTCGAATGCCTGCAGGAACAGGTACCCTCGTGGTTAGGTTGACTGTGCTCCGAGAAGGTCACAGCAACCTCCGGAGTTGGTGCATCGATCGCTAAGGCGCAACGTCCTTGGATGGATGTAGTCGGGTCGTCAACGTCATCTCCTTTCTCCAATCGAATCTACCACTTTCATCGAAAGATCGGGACCACTAGTGCTATCAAATAAGATAGGGTATATATAAAGTCTACTCGTGATGCCTGGCACTCAGTTCTAGTTTATGCCACGATTTCGTCCGCATGGAGTTTATCGTGCCCATCGGAGCCCGATATGGAGAATAGTTTCACACCGACTCAGATAGATTGGAATTGCATATCAAAATGAGCTGGGGCACAAATAAAGTCCATTCGGAGTGTTATATTTTGTCTCAATTTTGTCTGCACAGAGCAAAACCCGTTTTGGAGGAAACACTCACACCGGCTTGGATGAATTCGAAATGCATGCTGACATGAGCTAGGGCGCATATGAAGTCTACGCACGGTGTCTGGAAGTTAGTTTCATTTCGTGTCACGATTTCGTCTCCATGGAGTTTATACTGCGCATTGGAACCCGATATGGAGAATAGTAGCTTCACACCAACTGAGATGGATTTGAAATGCACACCTGAAATGAGCTGGGATGCGTATAAAGTCCATTCAGCGTGTTTGACACTCAGTTCCATCCTGTGCTCCGATTTCTTCCGCACGGTGGTCTATAGTACCAGTCGAAACCCTTCTTGGAGGAAACATTCACACTGGCTCAGATAGATTTGGAATGCTTTCCAAAATTCGCTAGGGCGCGAATGAAGTGCACTCAGGGTGTGTAGCATGAGTTTCATTTCGTATCTAGATTTCGTCTGCGTGGAGTTTGTAGTACCCGTCGAAACGCGACGCGAAGGAAAGTTTAACGCTGACTCGGAAGGACTCAAAATCCGTACCCCAAGAAGCTGGGATGCACTTCAAGTCCATTCACAGTGTTTGACACTCAGTTTCATTTCGTGCCTCGAACTCATCCTCGTAGAGTTTATGTTACATGTCAGAACCCGTTGCGGTGGAAAGTTTCAGACCTCCTTAGACAGATTCGAAATGCATGCCAAAATAAGCTTGGGTATATATACGGAGTCCACTCGGGGTGTCTGGCACTCTGTTTCATTTCGTGCCACGATTCCGTCCGTCTGGAGTTTATAGTGCCCATCAGAACCCGATTTGCAGAATAGCTTCACACCGAGTTAGACAGATTGGAAATGCGTGCCCAAATATGCTAGGGATCATATAGAGTCCATTCAGGGTGTTTGACACTCAGCTACACTTCGTGTCTCGATTTTGTTTGTCCGCATGGGGTTTAAAGTACCTGTCGGAACACATTTTAGCGAAAACATTCGCACCGGCACAGACATATTCAAAATGCTTGCCAAAATATGCTAGTGTGCATACGAAGTCCATTCGGGGTACGAGGTGCGCAGTTTCATTTTGTGCCTCCATTTCGACAACGTGGAGTTTGTAGTACCCGTAAGAACCCGATGTATAGGCAAGTTTCACACTGGCTCGGATGGAGTCAAAATGCTTGCTCCAGCAAGCGAGGCTATTCCATTCACGGTGTTTGGCACTCAGTTTCATTTTGTGCCTCGAATTCGTGCGAATAGAGTTCGTAGTACTAGACGGAACCCGTTGAGGAGGAAAGTTTCTGATACGGGGTTTGGGTTTTGGTAGACTAGGTTAGCTTTTGCTACTTCGCCTCGTGTTCGCGCGTGTCGGCAAGACCGTCCGAATGCTTGTCTTCGGAACCCAACCGTCTTTCTGTTTCAGATTGAAACCTACATCTTTTATTCGCAATTGAGTTGCCGTTTATCCTGTTCTTGCCTGTTCTTCGAATGCCTGCAGGAACAGGTACCCTCGTGGTTAGGTTGACTGTGCTCCGAGAAGGTCACAGCAACCTCCGGAGTTGGTGCATCGATCGCTAAGGCGCAACGTCCTTGGATGGATGTAGTCGGGTCGTCAACGTCATCTCCTTTCTCCAATCGAATCTACCACTTTCATCGAAAGATCGGGACCACTAGTGCTATCAAATAAGATAGGCTATATATAAACTCTACACGTGATGCCTGGCACTCAGTTCTAGTTTATGCCACGATTTCGTCCGCATGGAGTTTATAGTGCCCTTCGGAGCCCGATATAGAGAATAGTTTCACACCGACTCAGATAGATAGGAATTGCATATCAAAATGAGCTGGGGCACATATAAAGTCCATTCGGAGTGTTATATTTAGTCTCAATTTTGTCTGCACGGAGCAAAACCCGTTTTGGAGGAAACACTCACACCGGCTTGGATGAATTCGAAATGCATGCTGACATGAGCTAGGGCGCATATGAAGTCTACGCACGGTGTCTGGAAGTTAGTTTCATTTCGTGTCACGATTTCGTCTCCATGGAGTTTATACTGCGCATTGGAACCCGATATGGAGAATAGTAGCTTCACACCAACTGAGATGGATTTGAAATGCACACCTGAAATGAGCTGGGATGCGTATAAAGTCCATTCAGCGTGTTTGACACTCAGTTCCATCCTGTGCTCCGATTTCGTCCGCACGGTGGTCTATAGTACCAGTCGAAACCCTTCTTGGAGGAAACATTCACACTGGCTCAGATAGATTTGGAATGCTTTCCAAAATTCGCTAGGGCGCGAATGAAGTGCACTCAGGGTGTGTAGCATGAGTTTCATTTCGTATCTAGATTTCGTCTGCGTGGAGTTTGTAGTACCCGTCGAAACGCGACGCGCAGGAAAGTTTAACGCTGACTCGGAAGGACTCAAAATCCGTACCCCAAGAAGCTGGGATGCACTTCAAGTCCATTCACAGTGTTTGACACTCAGTTTCATTTCGTGCCTCGAACTCATCCTCGTAGAGTTTATGTTACCTGTCAAAACCCGTTGCGGTGGAAAGTTTCAGGCCTCCTTAGACAGATTCGAAATGCATGCTAAAATAAGCTTGGGTATATATACGGAGTCCACTCGGGGTGTCTGGCACTCTGTTTCATTTCGTGCCACGATTCCGTCCGTCTGGAGTTTATAGTGCCCATCAGAACCCGATTTGCAGAATAGCTTCACACCGAATTAGACAGATTGGAAATGCGTGCCCAAATATGCTAGGGATCATATAGAGTCCATTCAGGGTGTTTGACACTCAGCTAAATTTCGTGTCTCGATTTTGTTTGTCCGCATGGGGTTTGAAGTACCTGTCGGAACACATTTTAGCGAAAACATTCGCACCGGCACAGACAGATTGAAAATGCTTGCCAAAATATGCTAGTGTGCATATGAAGTCCATTCGGGGTACGAGGTGCGCAGTTTCATTTTGTGGCTCCATTTCGACAACGTGGAGTTTGTAGTACTCGTAAGAACCCGATGTATAGGCAAGTTTCACACTGGCTTGGATGGAGTCAAAATGCATGCTCCAGCTAGCGAGGCTATTCCATTCACGGTGTTTGGCACTCAGTTTCATTTTGTGCCTCGAATTCGTGCGAATAGAGTTCGTAGTACTAGACGGAACCCGTTGAGGAGGAAACTTTCTGATACGGGGTTTGGGTTTTGATAGACTAGGTTAGCTTTTGCGACTTCGCCTTGTGTTCGCGCGTGTCGGCAAGACCGTCCGAATGCTTGTCTTCGGAACCCGACCGTCTTTCTGTTTCAGATTGAAGCCTACATCTTTTATTCGCAATTGAGTTGCCGTTTATCTTGTTCTTGCCTGTTCTTCGAATGCCTGCAGGAACAGGTACCCTCGTGGTTAGGTTAACTGTGCTCCGACATGGTCACAGCAACCTCCGGAGTTGGTGCATCGATCGCTAAGGCGCAACGTCCTTGGATGGATGTAGTCGGGTCGTCAACGTCATCTCCTTTCTCCAATCGAATCTACCACTTTCATCGAAAGATCGGGACCACTAGTGCTATCAAATAAGATAGGGTATATATAAAGTCTACTCGTGATGCCTGGCACTCAGTTCTAGTTTATGCCACGATTTCGTCCGCATGGAGTTTATCGTGCCCATCGGAGCCCGATATGGAGAATAGTTTCACACCGACTCAGATAGATTGGAATTGCATATCAAAATGAGCTGGGGCACAAATAAAGTCCATTCGGAGTGTTATATTTAGTCTCAATTTTGTCTGCACAGAGCAAAACCCGTTTTGGAGGAAACACTTCGCCTTGTGTTCGCGCGTGTCGGCAAGACCGTCCGAACGCTTGTCTTCGGAACCCGACCGTCTTTCTGTTTAATATTGAAACCTACATCTTTTATTCGCAATTGAGTTGCCGTTTATGTTGTTCTTGCCTGTGCTTCGAATGCCTGCAGGAACAGGTACCCTCGTTGATGAGTACATCCTTTCTATGCATACAACCATGCCGACTCCATATCAAACTGAAACTATGATACAAGGACCAATGACTAGAGCGCGAGCACGTCAACTTAACCATCAGGTGAATGCGTTCCTAAGTTTGCATACAAATGTTTCAAAGAATGGAATACTACTTAATTCTTGTGATGATTTAATTGTCCTTAGGAACCATGGGGAAGAACCACATGAGCTCAAGTATAGAAGTGGAACCGTCAAGCGCAAACCAAGTACTGTTCACGAGTTTGACTCGGATTCGGCCTTGTTGACAGCGCCTACTTCAAACGGCCGTAACTTTTGATCCAGAAGGTTTCTCGGGGCCCGTGAGTACTCGTTGGAAAGCTCTTGAAGTCTACTTTCAGATGGATCTGGTCTCACCCCCAAATTCCGTCCGAGTCGACCAGAAACTGCAAAACAAATTATGTCGCTTTTCCAGTCCGAGTCAAAGTGGGCCTTGGGCCTTGTAATTCGAGTCCTATTCGGCTTCCTTGTGTTTTGGCCGACCCTCCACCTTCCGTGACCCTTAAATAGGCAGCCGCACCCTCTTCTAGGGTTTGGGTTTTGTTTAGACTAAGTTAGCTTTTGCTGCTTTGCCTTGTACTCGCGCGTGTCGGCTAAACCGCCCGAATACTTGTCTTCGGAACCCCACTGTTTTCTGTTTTCGATTGAATCTTACATCGTTATTTGCAATTGAGTTGCTGTTCATCTTGTTCTTGCTTGTTCTTCGATTGCTTGCAGGAACAAGAACCCTCGTGGTTAGGTTGATCGTGCGCCGACAAGGTCACGAACAATCTCTGGAGTTGGTGTATCAATTGCTAAGGCGCAACGTCCTTGGATGGTTGTAGTTGGGTCGTCAACGTCATCTCCTTCCCCAATCGAATCTACCACTCTCAACGAAAGATCGGGACCCCTAGTCCTATAAGTTGGTATCAGAGCTTAAGGTTGATCGGCGAGAGATCTTATCTAGTCTTTGCATTTTTTTACCTACAGTCCAGAAAACCCAAAAAAAATAGTAGATCTATTCCCCAAAATCCAAAACAATTTGAGCTTTTATTTATTGCTACATAGTCTTTGTTTGTTGAGTCTTCGGTTGCATCGTCGTGTCCTTTGCTGGTCTTAGTGTCTAGTTTCATTTAGAGTTTCGAGTTCTGTTCACGTCTTGGTATCACTGTTGCAGTTAGATCCGAACTCTGTTTCTAGGGAGGCTTTGCCCTAGTTGGTCTCGGAGGAGGACACAAATTCGGATTCAACCGCGTCGTGTGTGTAAAAAAAAAGAAAGAAAGAAAAAGAGAGAGAAAAGAAGGAACAGGCAGCCGCATTTAGAAAGAGCCGCGGCATAAAAAAAAGAAAAAAACAGAGGAGTGAGAAACAGCTAACTTTTGCATACGACCTCCGATTGAGGCGATTCTTGATCCGTTGGAAAGGAAATCGGAAGATAGAGTGAAAAAAAAGAAGTCTAGAAAAACTGGAGATTTTAGATTCGCGTAAGCCACTAGACACACACGCGGCAGCTTCGACCCCAAAAAACATCGTTTAGGGCCTCAAAACGGGCCCGCAAACCGAGGAAAAATCAAGTTTCTCAGAATTTGCTCAAAATTGACAGAGCCCTTCTACACGTGATTCTAAGGTTCCCTGTGAAGACGGCATCCTTTTTTGAGCTCTCGAACTCTGTGTGCAACATCATCTAGTTTCTTTCTGCACGGTGTGATTTCGTTTGTGTTCAAGGCTCGCGTCTCTAGTACGGTCTAGCCTAGGACCAGCACGGTGCTGTCGTAGAGCGATTGTTCAACTTGCTTTGACTAATGTGGTTCTAGTTATCCTTTGTTCACTCTCAGCCCATCTATAGCTCCATAGATTTGGCTACTACCTCACAGGGACTAGCGACCGAGGTAGCGAAACACCCAATTTTCAGGAGATATTGTCTTGACTTGTCGGCTGCCATCACCTCCTGCTCGCTGTGGTAAGAACTTGTAAGAGTGATGAGGCGATGGGGTCCTGATCTTCCGATAGGATGATAACTATCGATTTTGGCGGAGGTGACTCTTACGATCCGACTACAACCGTACGACGACGCTTGCGCCTTAGCAATCGCTGAACCAACCCCAAGATGTTATCAACCGTGCCAAGAACGCGGTTGACCTGACCACGAAGGTCTATTCCTGCATGCAACCGAAGAACACGCAAGAACAAGGAAAGTGAGCAACCCAAAACTTGCTAGATATAAAAGTCGCACAAGGAGTTGAGGTTCTGTAACACGAATCTGTTGGTCTAGCCGACACAAGAGACAACGTGGAGTTTGCACATGGGGCTAAACTAATCTAAACAAAACCTAAGTCCTAGAAACGGAGGCGGCGGCTCCTATATAGTGAAAACAACCAGGGGAGGCGTCCCAAAGGGTACACCC